>JAQZBX010007752.1:0-49691 GCA_029593785.1 Cabassous unicinctus | reverse complement strand
AAAGTAAAACAAAAAACAAGAGAGAGAATCAACACAACCAAAAGTTGGTTATTCAAGAAGATCATTAAAATCAATAAACTTCTAGTTGGCTTAACAAAGAAAAAGGAAAGGAGATGCAAATAAATAAAATCAGATATGAGAAGGGGGAAATTACAACTGACACCCCAGAAACAAGAGAGATCATAAAAGGATGCTTTGAGTAACCGTAATTTAATAAAGTAGATAATGTAGGCAAAATGAACAAATTCCTAGAATCACATGAGCAACCTACACTGACTAACCCTAGAATAAATAGAAGACCTCAACAAATATATCACAAGTAAATAAATTGAAGTAGTAATTTAAAAAAAAACTCCCCAAAATGAAAAGCCAAGGATCAGATGGCTTCACAGGTGAATTCTACCAATCATTTAAGGAAGATCTAATACCAGTCTTTCTCAAGCTCTTTAAAAAATTGAACAGGTAGGTACACTACAAACTCATTCTATGAAGCCAACATCACCCTAATACTAAAGATACTATGATAAAAGAAAATCACAGACCAATTTCTCTAATGAATATAGATGTCAAAATCCTCAGCAAAATACTTGCAAACTGAATCCAAAAGCACATTAAAAGAATTATACACCACAATAAAGTGGATTTTATACCACTTATTAGCGGTTTTTCAGCACAAGAAAATCAATTAGTGTCATAAACCACATTAATATATTGAAGAAGAAAAATTACATGATCCTCTGAATTGATGCAGGAAAGGCATTAGACAAAATACAGCATTCTTTCTTGATAAAAAAATAAAAACAACTCTCCAAAATATAGAAATAGAATGAAGCTTTCTCAACCTGGTAAAGTACATATATGAGAAACCTATAGCTATCATTTTACTCAATAGTGAAAGACTGAAAGTTTTTCTGCTGAGACAGTTCAAGACAAGGATGTCCTCTGTCATCACTGTTATTCAATATTATGCCAGAAGTTCTAGCTAGAGCAAGTAGACAAGATAAAGAAATAAAAGTCACCCAATTAGCAAAAGTCACCCAATTACCAAAACTGTCGCTAATTGTTGATTATATTGTCCTCAATCTAGACAATCCCAAAAGATCCACAACAAAGCAATTAGTACTAATAGACAAACAGCAAAGTGGTGGAATGCAATATTAATATACAAAAGTCAGTAGTGTTTCTATACAGTAATGATGAACAATCTGGTAGGAAGTCAGAAAAAATCCATTTATAATAGCAACTAAAAGAATCAAATATTTAGGAATAAACCTAACCAAGGTCATAAAGAACCTTTATACAGAAAACTAAAGGAAACCAAGAAGCCTTAAATAAATAGAAGGACATTCTGTATTTATTATTTGGAAGATTAAATATAATTGTCACTTCTACCCAAACTGATTTACAGAATTAACACAATCCCCAAAAAATCCTAATAGCCTTTTTTGCAGAAATGGAAAAGCCAATTACCAAAATTATTTGGAAGGGTAAGGAGCTCCAATCAGCCAAAAATATCTTTAAAAAGAAAAACGAAGTTGAAGTACTCTCACTTCCTAAATTTAAAGCATATTACTTAGCTGCAGTGGTAAAAATGGCATGATACTGTCATAAAGATAGATAGTTTGACCAATGGAGCAGAATCAAAAACTCAGAAATAGACCCTAACATCTTTGGTCAAGTGATTTATGACAAAGCTGTCAAGCCACCGCAGCTGGGCCAAAACAGTCTAGTCAATAAATAGTGGTGGGAGAACTAGAAATCCACATCTAAATGAAAGAAAGAGAGGAAGTAGATGTGGCTCAAGTGGTTGAGCACCAGTCTCCCACATGGGAGGTCCTGGTTTAGGTTCCCGGTACCTCCTGAAAAACAAACAAACAAACAAACAAACAAAAAACACAAAAAACAAGCAAACAAAACAAAACAAAACAAAACAAAAACACAACTCAGTGAAGCCACTGTGGCTCAGTGGTTGAGCACTGGCTTCCACATAAGATGTCCCTGGTAACTGAAAAAAAAATAAAATAAAATAAAGAAAGAGGACCCCTATCTCATACCTTATACAAAATTTAACTCAAAAAGGATCAAGGACTTAAACATAGAAGCTATAACCATAAACCTTCTAAAAGAAAATGTAGGGAAATATCTTCATGATCTTGAGGTAGGCAGTAGCTTCTTAAACCTTACACCCAAAGCATAAGAAACAAAAGAAAAAAAAAAATAGATAACTGGGACTGACTCACATTTAAACATTTTTGTTCTTCAAAGGACTTGTCAAGAAAGTAAAGAGGCAGCCTACACAATGGGAGGAAATATTTGGAAATATTTGGAATATATAAAGAGATCATAAACTCAAAGATGAAAAGACAAGCAAAAGTATTGAAAATACATTTTTTTCAAGGAGGAAATATAAGTGGTGAAAAAGCACATGAAAAAAATGTAACACTTGACTAGCTAATAAAGAAATGCAGAACAAAATTACAATGAGATACCATTTCACACCTTTTATAATGGCCATAATCAGAAAACCAGAAAACTACAACTGCTGGAAAGGCTGTGGCTAAACAGGAAAACTCCTTCACTGTTGGTGGGAATGTAGAATGGTGCACCCTTTGTGGAAGCCAGTTTGGCAGTATATAATACTGAATATAGAACTGCCATATGATCCAGCAATACCATTACTAGCACTATATTTAGAAGAACTGAAAGGAAGGATGTAAAATGACATTTGCACACCAATGTTCATAGCAGCATTATTCACAATTGCTAAAATATGTAAACAACCCAAGTGTCCATCAACTGATGAATGGCTAAACAAAACGTGGCATATACATACTGGTCAGCTTTAAGAAGAAATGGAATTGGGATGCAAATGATAAAATGGATGAAACTTGAGGATAGTATGTTGAGTGAAATAAGCCAGACACAAAAAGACAAATATTGTATGGTCTGACTCATATGAACTAAATATCATGAGTCAACTCACAGAGGTAAACTCTAGAGTATAGGTTACTAGGACATAGAATGTGAGTGGAGAATGGGAGTTGATGCTCAATGTATGTAAAATTTGTAATAATGTTTATGGTAAAAATGTGGAGTTGGGTAAAGTTGATGGTAACACATTATAGTCAGTATAACTGATACTGCTGATTCATAAATGAGATTGTGGCTGAAAGGAGTAATCTGTCAATGTAAATGTAAATTGAAAGGAAACTAGAAAATAATCTAGGATATGTGTAACATAGCAATTTTGGTAAAAACTCATCAAAGATTTTGATGAAGATTGTAGTTAATAGTATAAATGTAAGAATATTCTTCTTTTGTAAAGCGTTAAGAATTTGGTGATACATGGGAAAATTACAACTAATGTAACATGGATGATAGTTAACAGTAATATTGTAGTATTTTTGCAGCAATGGCAAAGAGGATATATTAATTCTAAGAGACAACTATAGGGAAGTATTAGAGGGTATGGGATTTTTCCTTTTGGAGTAATGAAAATGTTCTAAAATCGACTGAGATGATGACAGTACAACTCTGTGATGAAAATGAGAGCCACTGAGTGTACACTCTGAATGGATTGTGCAAAACATTGGGCTGTATAACACAGGGAATCCAGTGGTGGAAGTTGAACTGTGGCTAATGGGACAAATATGATAACATTTTCTAATGAAGTAAAACAGATGTATACTACAAATACATGGTTTTATTAATCAGGTGGGTTGGGGGAAGATACACCAAATGAAAGATATGCACTATAGTTAATATTTTGACGATGCTATTTCATAGTTTGTAACAAAAGTTTCACAACAATGAAAGGTGTTGGTTGTGGGAGGTTGTATGGGAGCCTTGTATGATGATATGTATGTGTTGTTGTTTTTTTGTAAGTTCACAACTTTTACTATACCCTTCTTGTTTGTGTAGTTTGATGTATGTTTGATATCCTTTTATAATATTTTACTTAAAAAAGAATATACCTATTTACAAATTATAGTTGTCAAAATACAGATCTGGTCTTCAATACTAACAAAATACCTTGCCTATAAGTACCTAAGTACCCATATCTAAAAAGTAGTTTGTAGGATAACTGTAGAAAATAAGAAAAAAAAAAAAGTAAACAAAGAAACCTTGAAAATTATGAGTTAAGAGAAGGAATATTTGAATTAATGGAAAATCACAGCATGTCAATGGATAGGATGAGAACATAATGTAAAATTTTTGTAAATCATTCAAGTTATTTGTGATTTAATTTAGAGAGTGGGTGATGCTAACCTGTCCTAGTTTTAAACAGCATTTTAATAAATGCTTTATTTTTTCTGTAAGTAAATATAGGTGGAAATAACTAAGAAAGTTCAGAAAAGGAATTTAAGCCATAGGACCATTTAGGAGGCTTTCTCCAAATATAAGTTATATTGTAATGATTCTGATTCCATTTTTTGATGTTTGCTGACAGATTTTATGCCTCACCTCTCCCTCTTCACCTTGTGCTACACGTCTAAACAATTTGATAAGAAAGTCAGGGTTCTACGTCTTCTAGTAATGTCTGTAGATTCAAAAATCATACAAGCTACTGCCATATCCAAACTTTCACCCAGCCCCCCTTCATAACCTCTATAAAAACCCAGTGAAGTCTCCTTTCCATGCTTTCTCATGCCATTTCAGACCTGCTTGAGAGACTGGTTCTGCTCTCCGCAGAGACCTCAATCATGTAAGTAATAAAACTTTGCATAACTTCTTCCCATCATCAGCCTTGACTCTGAACCAAAGCAAGGCTGTGGGTTGATCTGCCTCTTCAAGTGACATAACACATATAAAGGAAACTCATTTAAAGCTCCCGGTAGCTATAAGTCTTTGACACTGTCCTCCTATCTCTACCAAGAAATATATTACATGTAAACAAAACCAGTGCATTGTGGTAATAATTCACAGACATAATATCAGTTTTATGATTATTAAAGCACAGCATGGCATTAAAAAATTAAGGGTGAAGGCTTGAAACTTATTATATTTCTTGAATATAGAGAAATTAAAAGATACAGAAAAACTCTGATGGCCGTAGAATTCTTTGGAGCCACTTAAAAGTTCAGGTTTGCTTGATATCCAACCTTGTAAACTTAACCCAGTTTTTCCTGAAGGACCCCCTTACTTTCCTTGTGGCCAGTCACAGGGAATTACAACATTAGTATAATGCAAAAGGCTCAAGTCATGCCAACCTGGCATCAATAGGAATCTACTGCCTGAAGTTGTACAGTGATGTGGCCTTGAGAGGAAGGCTTATTGTCTAATTTTCTATCACAGAAGTGTGAGATAAATCTGGATTTAAGGATATAAGTAGGAATATCTTGAAATTATGTGCTGGTTCGTCTTGAAAGTCAGCATTTTGTGGACTCAGAGAAGGTGTTCATGAAGCTTTAAAGATGGGCAAATTATATAATGTAAGTGAAAAAGTGATCAGTCTTTGATATATAAGAAATTGTTTCCAGTGAAACCCAATGCCTTGTTATCTCTATAAGTCTATGTATTCTTAATATGTGCAATAGTAAATCTGTATAAATAACTTCAAAAAACTTAAATAGGAGCCACTTCCTCTGAGATTTTAAGAACAAATAACACTATTGTGTGTGTGTATGTGTGTCCAAGAATGGACAAAAATAAATAGGAAGTTCCTCCTAAATTTTGTCTTAATAGTATGCCTATTTAAGTACAAAGCTTAAAATCTACACAATCTCCTTTTTTTTCCTTTATTGTCCTGTCTCTGTCTTTCTTTGACATAGAAAGCCTCGAAGAGATATAGAAATCTTATTTTCTCATTAGAGAGCTGTATCGTCCAAAATTTCAGGGGCCAACAATGTGGAAATAAAAGGGATGCCAGAAAGGGTACAAGTAAAGGTGATTTTACTGGCAGCAGGAAATCCCATTCTTTACTTATATTCAAATATTTATACATGTTAAGTTCTAATTTACATACTATTAATAGTTCATGCTCATTCTTAAATTAGGACTTGACTGTTATGTTTAATTTGTATCATTTGTCTTTTTTATTTTAATTCTTTTACTCTATATCAAAGACTAAGATGAAATTTTTAAATCTTTTTTGTACCTAGGAGTCTCAGAAAATTTCAGCAAGCATTGAATGAACAAAAATGTCATGATAGAACAGAAATAGTTCTCTGACTGTCAGCAGATATTTAAATAATATGAATGCCATCTAGTTACATTGGATTTCTTTAGAATTGATGCTACTTAGAGAACAAAGGGAATTAGCCCAGAGTCACTTACTGCAAAGCACAGTGAGTATAATAGTTGACATGAAAATGACTCTTCAAGACTTTCAGCATAATAAACCCCTGAGTGGGAACTCTCAGAATGATTCCCAGAAATGCACAGCCATCTGCGTTTCCATAAAACTCTTACATTTATGATCACCTGGGGAGACTAATGAACCAAATGTAAAGTTCCCATTGTGACTGGCCTTAATATAAAAAGCCAAAGAAATAGTAAAAAGGAGAACAGTGAAGTTCATATTTAAATACTCAGTAGTTTTTAAATCATCCTTTGAGTTTTCTCAAAATTTTAATTAGCAATATGTTTTTCCTTAGTTATTATTAATTAAATGATTCAATCATCCATTTATTTAATTATTAATTTAATAAATGTCTATTGATCACATTTCACTTGCTGCTAGTCTTTATGCAAGTCTCGGGCATTACAAAGATAAATATTTTATTCCTTCTGCTTCCAGTTCTCAGTCATTGAGAAATGAATATTTAAATGAGCAAGTAAATAAGATGAAATGGCAGATATATAAGATAAGTGAGCTGTGAAATCACAGAAGAGGCAGTTTGTCATAGGTAGAGTCACTAGGAATGACTTCACAGAGTAGCAGACATTTAAACCAGAATTTGAAGAAAAGAATAATAGAACTTACTGTACAGAAAAGTAATCATATACGTTCAAAAATATCACCCAAGGAAAAGGCATATTCAAGAATTGATTTTAATGTCAGTACAACTACATTAATATCATGAGTAAGAATTGGAAATAATCTTAGAATAAAGTTTGTAAACAGTGTGCCAGAAAGAATTGTGTCGTTCCTATTATTAATATTTAAAATGGTCTGTAAATATAACTGTGTCCAGCACAATGCAATACTCAAAATATTTGGGGAATTGAGTTGAATACAATGTCGCCAAATCAAATTGAATGTATTTGGGTGCTCTAAGTATATTTTTCAGGTAAGTTTGAAGAGAAATAATTTGGGTTTTCTAAGCCTGATAGTGTTTTAGAAGACAGATTTGATAGTCAGAATGACACTCCCTCAAGGATGCCCACATCCTAATCCCTGGAGCATGCAACAGGTGAAAGGGAAATGATGTGATTAAATTAAGGATTTGAGGATGGGAGTTCATGCTGAATTATCCAGTAAAGCCCAATGCAATCAAAAGAGAGGGAAGCAGGAGCCTGAGGGTCAGAGAGATACAATGTGAAAAGGACTCAACTGGCCATTGCTGGTTTGAAGACCGTGAAGAGACAACTGCCTGAGAAATGCAGGCAACTTCTAGGAGCTAGAAACAGCAAGGGAATGGAGCCTCCTCTAGTTTCCAGGTGAAACACAGATCTGCTTTCGATTTTAGCCCACTGAAACCTATTTTGGATTTCTGACGTCCAGAACAGTAAGGTACCAAATTTGTTGATTTAAGCCACTAATTCTGTGGTGATTTGTTACAGCAGCATTAGGAAATTAATACAACAGATTATACTGAAAAATTCCTTTTAATAATTTCAGTATCCAAAAAAATAGTGTGTTTTTTCAGTTGAAAGTTTTTTTAACAATTTTCATCCTTTTAATAAAAATATCCATGTAGAATGGGTAGACTATCAAGAATTCTATAAAGGACTCCAAATTGAGCAGACATCTTACCACTATTACCCATATGCTACTCAGTTCCAATCTCTCTCTATATATAGACATGGAGAGAGGGAGAGAAAAAGAAAGTCACAAATGAATATTGATAGATAAATATTACACAAACATTGTAACCAAGAAAATAAATTATTTTATTATTACATGTATTTTATACTTGGCTGTTCTTATCATTTGCCTGATTTCCAAGGCCTTATTCATGTATAAATATTCTTTTAGTTAAGTTGTTTAAATTGATAGCATTTGCTTTGTGAATAGATCTGAAGTAAACACCGGTATCTACCTATGTGTACATCTATGTTCACCATCATCAGTATTTGGGAACGGTATCTTCTAGATATAAATAAGTAAATCTGTTCAAGCTCTTTCTTCTTTATATGTTCAGAGCATTGATTTCTGGACCACAAAAGGCTAGGATAATGGTAGAAGATAAAAAATTAGCACTGTGATTTATAATAAGTGACCATAGTTAAATAATTTGGGGTATTGTAAAATGCCTGATTATTTAATAGCTATCACAGACTAAGGACAAAACTGTAAAGTCCCCATTCTTTTTACTCTTTTATACATTTTCTTTCTCTCACAGAAACTGATATCCAGAAATATTCAGGAAGGCTTTGAATATTAAACTCATGAGTCTTATGCTACATAACTTTTAATTTCATGGCCATTGTAGTAGCATTCAAGGGGCCCTAGGAATTTTCTTACTTGGTCTTATGGCTTGGCAAATTTTGAAAAAATAGTCTGTTTTAAGCACAATTATGTAATGAAGAGTTCTACTCCAAATATCCTATTGTACTTCCTTTTTTGTTGAGTGCTATTGAAGTGGTTTTAAGAATTTTGGAATAAAGCTAAGAGAGAGTTGAGTTGAGAATATATTTAGCAAGGAAAATATTTATTGATTTACCATTGCTTCTGTGGAAATTTATATTAATTAAGGAAATATAGATGATGAGGATATCACAACAAAGGATAAAAAAATAAAATAAAATAAGGAGAGTCATCACACTAGCAAGAAACAAATAGACATAAAAACAAAAGTAACCTGAAACTAAAAAGGAAGATATATGCAATTTTTATAGTCAGCAGCAAATTCATTTAGTTGAGTATATTGTCTTAAATAAGTGCTATGAACTTTAATTATGGCTCTATACAATATGTATGAAGCCAAAAAATGTAGGGAAGATTGTGTAATATAGGAGTATCAGGGAATTAATTAGCAAGCCATTGTTATTATTCTGCATTTTATGTTTGTGAATTTATTTTTTAAAAATATCATTTTTGTCATTTATTTTTCAATTAAAATAAATTAATTTTGAAACTTATTTTGTATTTGCTGCTTTACAACTGATTTTTTCATTTGCTGTCTAGTGTTCTTTATTTTCTAAGTTTCTAAATTGCATAAGCCTCAAACCCTACAAAGTCTGGATCTTCCTCTCATTGATGTTGAAATATAGTCAATTAGCATAAATGATACATGATCTAGGGAAAGAATAAGTTAGGGATTAGCAAAAGGTCCCACTGGACAGTGGATCTGAAGAAGAGATTGAAGATCAAAGGTAGAAATATTCCTATTTTTAAAGAAAAGGACTCACCAAGACTAACAAAGTTTAAAAGCTGATGTCACACATCAAGGAGATTAGCTGTGGAAGATGATATTAATGGAATGGAACAGAAACTTCACTTTTTCAAGGTCCTTTCTAAATTCTATAATGGGTTAGAATACATAGATCAAGCATGATGTACACACTGGGCATGTATTTTTTTTTTTTTTAAGATTTATTTATTTATTTATTTATCCCCCCCTTGCTGCTTGTGCTCCGCCGTGTCCATTCGCTGTGTGTCTTCTCCGTGTCTGCTTATCTCCCCCTTGCCGTGAGGTCCCACTGCATCAGCCCACCGCGCCGTGCGGGCTGGCCTGCCCTCACAAGGAGGCCCCGGGAAGCGAACCCAGGGCCTCACACATGGTAAACGGGGGCTCCATCCATTGAGCCATACCCGCTTCCTGCTGTGAGGTCTTGCTGCATCAGCCCACCGGGCCGCCTGGGCCGGCCCGCCCTCACAAGGAGGCCCGGGGAAGCGAACCCGGGGCCTCCCATATGGTAAACGGGAGCTCTATTCATTGAGCCACACCCGCTTCCCTGGGCATGTATTTTTAACAGTTTTTTTAAAGCTTTAGATTACATAAATGTTTCATAAAAAATGCAGGGGATTTCATATACCCCCCCCACACACACACTTTCCCACATTAACAACATCTTTCATTAGTGTGGTACATTTGTTACAAGTGATGAACACATATTGAAGCATTGCTACTAACCTTGGACTATAGTTTACATTATAGTTCTTATAAAAATATGGAAAGCTTCACAAATTTGCATGTCATCCTTGCGCAGGGGCCATGCTAATCTTCTCTGTATCGTTCCAAGTATATGTGTTGCCGAAGCAAGCACTGGGCATGCATTTTTTAAATTTCATTTAATTTAATGGTTAATGATATTACCCACATTTCTTTCCACTAAAGTAGAGCTTGTGACTGGTGGGTTCTAGTGTGTTAAATTGTAAATTCTAACTGAAAACAACTCCATCAGGACATGTCTGAATCTGCATTGCTGATCGTAGTATCCCCAGCAACAAATATCACATCTGACACAAATTTCCAGAAATAATGACTGGATGGACTTGCAATGCATCAGAAAGGAGATTTGTAAAGTAGCTCTGAAGAGTGAAGATTGCCCCAGGCCCAAACAAGTCTGGAATGATAGTACTAGCACATGAATCGAAATTGTCTATCAGTTGGAAAGGAGATTAGTCCCCAGTGGAAATTTAGACTGCCACTAAGGGAACAAGATTCAGTGAGAATGGATTGTAGGGTAAGGATGTGTGTCTTCTTGGCTATTAACAACTAAAAAGTTTTAAATCGTATAGCAGATATATTTGGTTCTAAGTTTGTGCTCATCAACAAACTTTAAAAGGAATATCTTAAAGTTTTATGCAGTAAGTGCAATTTTTGATGTGAGCTAGGACTTCTCAGTTTAACCAGTGGGATATGATCTAGTCATCCAGTTTCTGAGCATGTGAAAAGAGGATTTTGAAGGTGACAATTAATAAGAAAAATGACAAATGATGGTCCTTATATGGGGGGGAGGGGATAGCTCCAGAGATTGATGCCTTATCAGTGGGCTCTACTTTGGAATCTGTGCTCCTGAGAGTGACAGAGTTGGACTCAAATAAGTCCTCCCTGTACATGGTCCATCAGTCCCTTCTATTCAAACCTATATGTGATGCTGGAGTTTGTATGTATACTTCCAGAGACTGGAGACTTTGGCCTGCCCATGTGCCAGCTGTGCCTGGAATCTCAGTGGAGCTGCAACTCCTACTCTACAGCTCAGTGGACTCACCCAAGTCACCTGGTGAGGAGACGATGATGGACAACGGCCATCCCAGGGAATGGAGAGAGCCTGCAGCTGCAGGCAGGATAATCCGATCCATCATATCCATGGGATATGGGTCCCTTCTCACTTGGAGGTGAAGTGGACATCACCAGCCCAAACTCCTCAGGATTGGGGGAAGAGCTATGGGCTAGAGTGGACTTAATGGTATTCTTTTGTAACATATTGTGATTCAAGCAATGGAAGAAATTACAACAGTGAGGTGGAGCCAGTGACCATTGGACACTTTCGAGGCAGGGAAGGGAAAAGCAGTTGTAATCCAGGAGCTTTTTCAGGACTTGGGAATTATCCTGAGTGACATTACAATGACAGATAGAGGCCATTTTACATCAGCATATACCATCTAGAACTGTGTGGGAGAGAGTGTGATCTACAATGTGAACTATGGTCCATGCTTAGTGGCAAAGCCCCACGATGTGTATATCCATTGCAGGTGATGTGACACAGTAATGAAAAATGTTTATGTGGCATGTTATGGGAGGTGTGGGAGGTGGGGAACATGGAAATCTCTGTAATTTTTGTGTAACATTTATGTAATGTAAGCATTTTTTTTAAATATAAAAAATAAATAAATAAAGCACTATATTTCTCCAAAAAAAAATTCTTGGCAGCCAATTACTTCTTGCTTCTGCAGTAGCATTATATCTTTATTTCTACCACTTAAAAAAACATGTAACACACTTAAAATGGATGAATTTCTTCAATATATCTATATCTCAATAAAACTGGAGAAAATATCATGACTCCCAACATGCTAAGTTTTATTCATTTAGCAATTAATCATTCTCTTTCCAACCTTACCATAATATTAAATAGGTAGATTAATAATTCCACTTTTCATTGACATTGAACTTGCTATATAATTTGCTTTGGTTAATGAAAGATGTGGAAATATAACACGCTGCATTTCTAAGCAGAAGCTTTAAATGTGCTTATGTATTTTTGTCTCTGCCCATCTTCCCTTCAAGCTTTTGCTATTTCCTATGAAAAGATGATTCCCCAGGTAGTGGCTGTTCCTTCAGCCTGTGTCACAGAAGAAAGCCAGTGTTGCCCAGCAAAGCTCAGCTGAGGCCAACTGAGCTCAACCCAGCACAGCAAAAGACCAAAATATCCAAATGAATGTGATGTGATGAGATGTGATGAATGATTCAATATTTCTTGTGGCTAGCAACTGAGATTTGAAGTTTTGGTATCCTGAAACTCCAGACTTGCCTATACATTGCCCTTCTTCATATCTCCACTGGCTGTCATCTCATTCTTTATCTCTCTTCCAACTGATTCTTCCTCATTGTTTTACATAATAAAGAGCCAGAATACCCCAAGATTGCTTCAACCAAAAACCTAGGGGTTATCTTAAATCTTCTTTTGTTCTTCACTCCCCCAGCCCCAACAAATAAAGACAAACTATGAAAAAGAGGTTAACATTATTTATTTCTTAAAATAGTACAATGGCTTCCTATTATAATTTGAAGGAAATCCAATCTTCTTACATTGGCCAATGTCATTGCTAGTTATGCTATTACACTTTCACTCATTATATTTTAGCCTTTTCTTGATTTCTGGGTTTCAGAAAGATCAATTCTGTACATACTCTTTTTCACTAAGAGTACAAGTTAATGTAATGTATCTTATAATCTTACATTCCTGTGATTTTTAGATTGTTAAGATGATGTTCAAGATGATGATATATAAATTTAATTTTGACATGTCTTATTTATTTTTTGACTTGTGATAATAACTTTTGTGGAATTTGACTAATGTCTTTGAACATTATTTTAAAAACTGGATTCATTCTGATGTAGAAGGAATATGTGCTCGTTGTAAAAAAATGCATAAGATAAAAATCAGTGACACTAATCAGATTTCCCCAGAAACAATCTCTGTCCATATTCCCCACAATATAGACTTATGGAAATTGGAATTATTCCACATAAAATATTTTGTAACTTGCTTGTTGTTAGAGGTTCCCCCTTACGAGGTTTGCAATGAATAACAGGTCATAAGATCATGAATTAATACCCCTGTGACATAAACTGAAGAAAGGCAGCCTCTAGCTATAACCTACCAACCCATTGAGCAAGCCATCACCTACAGGCTAGGAGGCAGCCCATCCTCTCCCAACAATAAACAAAGTGGAGTAGATAAGGGCCTTAACCCCCTCCAGGGGCGCAGGCACCACCAACCCCTCCCACATTCCAAGAATACCGTACTTCCTAGCTCACTACCCTCTAGCTGTACACAGTTTACCCGCCTACTGATGTACTGTATAAAGTCATATCCACCACCTTCCACAGGTTGGCTGAAGTCTCTCTTCAGACCCCCACCATGCCGGCAGCGGGGCTGAAGTCTATTCTTCAGACCCCCTCCATTGGGAGAGCTTCCCAATAAACTTTCTGCCTGCAATCATCAGTCTCCACATCCCAGTGAGTGCCATTTTTCTCTAACAGGAGTATTACTAAGTAATAGTGCACAAGCATATTTCATCAAATATTTTAAATGAAATTGTTAATAAATGCATAGTAATTCACAGATCTTATGTTTCTTAATTTATGGAACCAATTCACCATATATGAATATTTAATCTTCACTTTTTTCTGTTAAAAATAACACTGTGATAACAACTGTACATATGTTTCAATGATAACTATATTGAAAAATTCCTGGAAGTGTAATTATTGAGTCAAATTTTATGCACAATTTAAAATCATTGGATGTACATAGCAAATTCTAATCAAGAAGCATTGAAATTATGCATATTCTCAGGAATGCAAGAGAATGTTCATTTAATTACAATCTTTGCAAGAGTTAGCATACTGAATAATTTACTCTTTTACAAACTCACAGGGAAAATAACATTGAGGTGTTTTAATCTGCATTCATTGGATTAGTGTTACAAAAATTTTTCAAATTACCTTTTGGACATTTATAACCCCTTCTTTTCCATTTTAGAGAATAAATCTCTATGTTTACTTTTACTTTTTAATGATTTCTTAAAACCAACTGATAATCCATATAGTATTTATTTTGAGAGATTTGAGTGGGTGTTCAAATTATTTTGACAAAATAAGTGTTGAATAATTTTTCAGCATACTGTTAAGGTTCTATAATCTCTTCTCTTGACCTTTTTCTCAATTATTCACTGAAAGCACACTGGTTTAAGAATTTCAATTTTATTGTGAATTTCAATTACTCTAATGCAAACATCCTGATCAAAACTTTATTTTAATATCTTAATATAATTGTTTACCTAAACTCAACCATTTATGAAAGAATGAATTGTGCTAAAAGAAGTCATTAAAGAGGCACTGTTTAATATTTGCTGAGTAAAAAGAATACCAAAATAAAAATTAACTATTGAATTGGGATTACAATTGGAGCTGAAAAAAGACTATTAATTAAGAGTTTCCTCATCTATATATTGAGTGTTATTAATAGTTCCTAAAACACAGAGGTTTTAGATTACTTATATAAATTCCTAGTGAATGCTTCATATGTGGAAACTAATTTAATTTTCAGAGCAATCCTCTGGAATAAGAGCTATTGATATTTCAATTTTATAAATGATCAAAAGGAAATACAGAGAACCTAAGTATTTTGCCCAAAGTTAGGAAGTGATAGGATTTGTTTCCAGGAACCTGTTTGCTATCAATGTATCCACATTCTGTATATAAAGGAAGAAATAGCATATTAAAAAAATAAATAGTGCCCCTTTTGGTCCATTGGCTAAATAGAGTTGTATTACCCCCTTTTTTCCCCCAATGAAATGACATGCAATTACATCAAAAGAAGGTTGCTATTTTTCTGAAGGTTCCTTTTTTTATGTATAACAACAACAACAACAAAATGTTAAATGAAAGAGAATTATTTCCTCCAAAGGAGCAACAAGATGACTGATGAGAAACACCTTGATAAAAGCAATGAAAGGCTAAAGAAAATGGAATGATACATTCAAAGTCCTTACAAAAATAACTTCATGGGATTGTGGGAAGACAGCAATGGACTAACAGGCAGAGATCCCACAAAAACAATGGAAAAAGAGTCAAAAGCTGTCCGAGGGAACTGCTTTGGGGGTCAGCAGACCAGGACAGTGCTACACAACTTCCAGGAGGGTGACTGACAGAGAGATGAAGCTGAAATGACAAACATGAATTACCAAGCCCCTGTGGCAGCAGGGAAGGGCTCCCCACCCCCAACTCCAAGATATTATGCTGGGGTAAAACCCCTGGCTCACTGCAGCCAACTGAGAAGGGAATAGACATCTTCTTCCCCATCAGCTATTTCAAGGGAAAAGGAAGGAGTGGTTGGGGTGCTTTTCTTCAGTGAATCTGGCCAGCAGAGCCCTCTTTGAAGGAAAGCCAAGACTGAAACACCTCTGTGGAAAGGTTCACTGACTAGTGCCATCTGCTGGCCTGTCTGGAAATTACATGACAAAACTGTTCTTCACCCTCTTTTTATCCAACCCCTGGGAGAAAATCTGTACCCCACTAATGAGTCCCTGGATTGATTTTGAAAACTTAACCTGGGCAATTTTATAGACTGAGAATATCAAAGAGATGAAATATTTGATAGACCAAATATCAAAGAGATGGAAAAAAAAAAAAAAAAAGCAATAGGCAGGAGAGAGAAATTAGCCATCAGAGTAAATTCACCAACACATTCAGATGCCTAGGCATCAGCAAAAATTTACAAGCCAAACAGGAAGAGATTTTCCGGCCAAAAGAACAAGCCAAATATCCTGAATAGATACAGGATTTAATACAATTATTCAGTGATAATTACACAACTCTCCTAAATCACATCAAATAATTTAAAGAAAATATGACTAAAGAAATAAAGGATATTAAGAAGACACTGGGAGAGCATAAAGAACAATTTGAAAGACTGTAAAGAAAAGTGACATAGGAATGAAAGACACAATGGATGAGATTAAAAATATATTAGAGGCACATAAGAGCCAATTTTAATTGCTTGATGACAGAATTATTATTTTTGAAAACAGAACATCTGAACTGGAAAAGACAAGAGAACAGAAAGAGAAGAGAATGGAAAAAATGGCACAAAGTCTCAGGGAATTGAATGACGATGTGAAATGTACAAACATTCACATTTTTTGGTGTCCCAATATGAGAAGAGAATGGAAAAGGGGCAGAAAGACTATTTGAGGAAATAATGACTGAAAACTTCCCAACCCTTATGGAGAACATAAATATCAATATGCAAAAAGTACAATGCAACCCAAACGGAATAAACCTGATTTGACCTACTCTGAGACACCTACTATTTAGAATGACAAATATCAGAGATAAAGAGAGGATTTTGAAAGCAGCAAGGGAAAAGCAAAGCATCATATACAAGGGAAACTCGATAAGATTATGTGCTGATCTCTCATCAAAAAACATGAATGAAAGAAGAAAGTGGTATAATTGTATTTAAGGTACTGAAAGAGGAAAACTGCCAGAACTCTGAACTCTGTGTCTGGCAAAGCTATCCTTCAAAAATAAAGGTGAGTTCAAAGTCTTCACAGACAAACAAAAACTGATAGAATGTATTACCAAAAGACCAGATTTGCAAGAGATACTAAAGGTGTTGCTGTAACCTGAAAGGAAAAAATAGGGGCGAGAGATTTGGAGAGGAGTTTAGAAATGAAGATTATTAGGAAGGGTAAACAGAGCAGAAGGACAAAAGGGAAGAAGTAAGTAATGCCTTTACAGTAATATCACTGAATGGTAATGGATTGAACTCCACAAACAAATGGATAAAATGATAGAATGGATTGAAAAAATATGAGCCATCTATATGTTGTCTACAAGAGACCCACCTCAGACACAGGGATACAACCAGGTTAAAAGTGGAAGGTTGGAAAAAGGTATTCCATGAAAACAATAACCAAAAAAGAGCTGGAGTAGACCAGAGTAATTTAAAATAACAACATTATAGTATATGAACAATAATTAATCAGTGCAACTGGCAAATTGTTCCTGTGATCAGATTTCTGGAATTTTTTTCATACAAAATAAACACTGGCTTTTAAGGAGGGCTGGAGAAGAGAGATATTTTTGTATATTGCATTTTTCTTTAACTCTTTCTTATTCATACTCTTTAATTAAAATAATCTAACTGGATCAATAATGATTTAGCACAACTACTGTTGAACAAGATTTTGAGATTTTGTGCCTCATAAAATTATGAGTTGTCAAATTATCTGCTGTAATTCATTCCAATAAGACATGAAGAATTCCAAAATTTGATTACCTAGAAAGAACTATGGCCTAAAAGGAAATTAAAACACTAAACCAATAATTTATTTCATTCTTAGAGATTATTATGTCCAACAGTTAGAGTTGTAATATACTATTAGAATTTTTTTTATAATTAATTTCTATTATATTTGAATTATTATTTATATTTATAAATGTTTGTTGCTATGCTATCTATTTTTTATATTTGATTATATTAACTCTAACCTGGCCTTGCACTCTCTTTTAAATTTGTAATTTCTTTCAATCTATTTTTGTATTTATTTTACAGTTTTACAATAAAGGGTTTTTTAACAGCTAAATAATAAATAACTACCAACATACTGTTTATATTATTTGAAATACAGGATGTTTTAGACAAAAAATGAATTCATAATGAGCAGATATGCAGTAAATGAAACACTAAAGTATGTCCTACAATCAGAATAAGAGAGCAAATTATTCCAGATGAAAACTCAGATATGTGAGTAATATAAAGAATCATAATGCATTTTGGTGATATGTGTATGTGTAAACACATGAAAACAAGAGCATATAAATCGGGAGAGGCATAAATGGCTGTAATAATTCTTGCATTTAGATACTGATGAAGTCAAAGGTATATGTGGAAATTTCTAAAGTGATCATTAAAATAATAGTTTTAAAAGGTATGGGAAAATGGGAAATGGAAGTTTAATAAATAAATAACCTAGAAAATCAAAAGAAGATAAAGAGAAAATGGAAGACAAGAGAGGGATTAATAGAAAATATACTTAGGAAGAGGTTATTGCACTAAATATATTAGCAACCACATTAAGTGAAAATGAAATGAATCATTTCAAATAAAAGGTAAAATTTACCCAGTTGTACAAAAATTAAAACAGTAACCTACTATGTGCTGCTTATAAAGGACACATCTTTAGTGTATGACTATATAAAGATTAAAAATCAAGGTATGAAAAAGTTATATTGGATAAAATCTTTAACCAAATGAAACATATTAAATATTACTAGAAATTACAGAAGGCCTTTTTATAATAAAACATTTAATTTTCTAGAAAAGTGTAAAAGTTCTAAGTGATTTTGTATCTGATAATTGAGATAAAAACATATAAAGCAGTAACAGACAAAATATAAGTAATAAAAACAAAAACAAAAGCAACATGCAACTTAGTAGATAATCAGTAAGAATACAGATGTTAAAAATATATTAACAATGTTAAATATTATGTGGTATTTACACACACACATTCTTTTCCTTTCTTTTTCTTCTAAATGGTAATATCCTGTGCTAAAAATCAAGTCTTATCAGATCTGATAGGATTGAAATCATACAATTATGTTATCTGACCTCAGTCAAATTAAGGTAGATATTATCACTATCAAGTTGACCATTTTTAAAGCTCTACTGAAATAAAGATATGTACTTTTAAATACTCCATACATAAATGAAAAATTCAATCCAAAATTAGAAAAAAAATTGAAATAATTGCTAATAAAAACATACATAACTCAATTTAGGGAATATAACTCATGATGTAGTTAGAGATCATTTTACTGCCAGAGTTAAATTTCTTTGCCTTCTTTTTCAAAACAGAAGAAAGCAAAAGAGCAATGATTTAAGAATCCATTGCAAGGCATTAGGAAAAGAAAGCAAATTAAGCCCAAAAGGCTGAAGGAAGTTAATACAGAAAATAATAATGAGACATAGAAATACTATATAAATGAGATGAGAAAAGACAAAAATGATGTTTTGAAATGTCTAATAAAATTGATAAACTCCTTGTGAGATTAATCATGAAAAATAAAGAGAAGATACAGATAATCAAATCAGAAATGGAAAAAGGACACATCAAAACAGATCCTTCAGATATTAAGCAATGTTAAAGGTGTTTTATGGTTAACACCTTTGAAATAGAAAAAATCCTAGGAAAACCTATCTTGTAAAGCTGAAACAAGAAGACAAGAAAAATAGTTTGATAAAAATTGGAGAAATTGAGGATCAGCTTTGCTATTTTTGCTAAAAATCCTCCTGGGATTTTAATAGGGATTTCATTCAACCTGTATATTGCTTTGGGTAGTATTAACATCTTATAAATATTAAGACTTTCTAATCTATTAACAAGGTAGGTGTTGCCATCTATTTAGGTCATTTCATCCCTTTTCAGCAGTACTTTTTAAGTCTTTAGTTTAGAAATCCTTAACCACCTTCATTAAAATTATTCTAAGATATTTTATTATTTTACATGCTATTGTGAAATGGACTTTTTAAACTTTGTACTTCAGATTGTTTTTTGCTGGTGTATAGAAATACATCTGATTTTTGTGTGTTAATTTTAAAATTTGCAAATGTAATTGAGGGTTAAGAATTAACAAATAATTATGATTGCTGAATCAATATATAGATGACTTTTTACTTTCTAGTACATTGTAACAGTAAATACCTGAAATGACTGAAACTTACTGAAATGGAATCCAGATGCCTTGATCTCTGATAATGATTGTAAAAGTTTATAACCCTTGTCTTGTGATTGTAAAGACCTGTGACTAACCACTATTTTGTTCCCACCACCTATCCTGTTTTAAAACTTTAAAGTCTTATGATCAACAGAAAGCCCCTTAATGTTTATTAATGAAGGAAACTGAGCCATTCTCACCCTAATTACTCATTAGCATAAACCTGCTAAGCCTGGATACTATAAAACTATCAGAAATACTGCTGTGCCAGAGGCAAATTTTAGGCTGTCAGGCCTCTGACCTCCTGGCAATGCACTAGCAATAAAAACTCTCTCTTCTCTCTTTGAAACTTCAGTGTCTCAGGGATTGGTCTTTGAAGTGCATCTGGCAGAAGAGAACCCTGCGTTTGCTTAATGTCACAACTTTGTGTAAGTTTTGTTCCTGTAGTTTTGTTACCAAACTTGTATGGATCACCTCTCCAGGTGTGCAGATTCAGAAACTTGCTATTGTTCCACAGGCAATAGAAGTAGCTGTGGCATAATGGGAGGTGAAATATTGTTCTTAATCCATAGACTCCAGAGGGGTGAGGGTGACAATCATTCAGGCCCACGCCTAAGGTTTGTGAGGCCTAAACTATAGCACAGATGGAGTTTTCATATGACTGAAAGTTGACAAAGCAATGCAGATAATACACTTAATTGTTGATTGAGTTTGTTACTCTAATGATTTACAAAATAAAGCCATCATTATTTTTGTTATGATTTGTTCCTTAGTGCCACTAGAAAATAATTTTTGTTATGCAAATATGAGAGGAAGGGTTTGACAAATTAGCTTTTTCACTGCTCAAATACTCCCTACACTCTAAAGCAGTGTTCCCCTTCAACATTAACGGCAATGCAACCCACAGACTTTCATAACATGGGAACACCGTTTCCATTTGTTTTGAGGAAATAGGGCAAGAGATGCAGGGCCTGGAACATGAATGGGCCAAGAATATGCTCCTCCAGTTTATTCAATAGGTTTATAAGAATTAGACCCTCTTTATGAAATCTCTTTCAAATTAAAATAGAAAGCATTGTTTTCCTAAGAGTAAAACTGAAATCAGCAATCCTCAGTGATGCTTCTTACATTTATTTGTTTATTTATTTTAAATGCATGCCATATGTTTGATTGGAGGTTTAGAATTCAAAATGCAAGATTTAAAGCTTTAAGAAAATCAAATCCTTAATTTAATAAATATAATTTTTGTTAACTCTCTGCTTTGTAGTATATTCTATTAACATTCCCTAGAAGTAGTGCTTCAGAAACACTCTATGAGAAAGGCAGCATTAGAGAGTTTATTTTCTGAAAAAAGCACATAAGGGATTCATGAACATATACTAGAATAAATGATGGGTTCCTTTCATTAAAATTTTGAAATTGAATTTTATCATCGCATAGATGAAAATTATTAGAATAGTAAAACAACCCCACCTGATTTAAATGCATGCTTTCCCTCAGGCTCCTACAATTAAATCTTTATTGGTTTCTAACTATCAAGAAATTGGGATACAGCTAATATTCAACCTGAGGAAACAATATGCTTCACACAAAATGAAATAAAATATTAATAAATTAAAATTAAAATCAGCATAAAAATTTAGCTCTTAGAGCAATATTGCCACAACCCCACTGAGAACGACAAATTAAGTCATTATACAAAATTAAATTTGTGTCTTTATGTAAGAATATTTAGAATATTTTGCCGTACTGAATAGGAGTCCTCCTCAAGGTCCAAAACTGTATCTGTCTTCTAAATTTTGCTCTAGAAAGCTAGATAATATGAGGTATTATTTAGGAATGTTTTATCAATTACATAACACCAATCAAATTGACAACACATACACCACAAAAAAATTCAGTGTCACATCTGGGGACTTACGTCATTAAATCTAATACCATTATAGTTCTTTTTGGAAAATTTCTTACTTCAAAGGAAAATGGAATATGAAAGAGAAAATATAATAATATTTTTAAAAGTAAATTTGTATTGCCTTTGTGGAATATTTTATATAATTATCTCGTGGTGGATTAAAGATGGCCACAAATTAGTTAACAAGTCTTTCATAAATATGAGAATGTGTAACTGTTTTAGTTTCCTAGGCTGCGCAAAGCAAATACCATAAAATAGTTTGGCTCAAACAATGGGAATTAATTTGTTAATGGTTAGAGTCCAGGAAAATCTCCAAATCAAGACATTATCAAGCTAATGCTTTCTTCCTGCAGACTGTCTGTTGGCAGTCCTTGGCTACTCTGCCACATGACAAGGCACATAATGGCATCTGCCAGTCTCACTTCTCTTCCAGTTTCCATTCCTTTCAGCTTCCTGCTTCCCTGGCTTTCTTTCACTCTCTGTATTCATTCCATTTATAAAGGATTCAAGTAATAGGATTATGACCCATCCTGGGCCACGCCTTAAATGCAGTAGCCTCATCAAAAGGTCCTACTTAAAATGGGTTCACACCCACAGGAATGGATTAAATTTAAGAACATGTTTTGCTGGGGTATGTTCATCTTCAGACTACCACGATGACCCCATGCCTTGAAATCTGGGTGGTCAAGTTGAGTACTTTGACCAATAGAATATGGCAAAAATGATACTGTACAAGTTTCTGTGCCAAGTATTAATTCTGGTAGCTTCTACTCATTTCTCTTTTCAATATCTTCTCTTGGAACCTAGCTGTCGTGCTGTGTGGAAACCCAAGCAGCATTTGGACCAATAGACCTGAGGAGCTCCTGCTCCAGCACTATTTTGTCAGCCACATGAGTGAGTGAACTTGTTGGTGGAACTTTCAGCTACCGTTGAGCTGCTCTAGCTGACACCATGCAGAGTAGATATAAGACTTACTCACTAAGCTGTACCCAAGCTGGATATTTGTGAGATGGGGAAAGGTTGTTGTTTTAAGCCACAATATTTGGGGGAAAGAAATAACCAGAATAGAATTTATTACATGGGAATGAGATATTGCTGGAACAAAAGCAAAACAGCAACAACAGCAACAAAATACAGAAGTGTTTCTAGAACACTACTTGGTTGAAAGTGTGAAAAACTTCAAGGGGAGTCTTGGCGAACACTTGAAGGAAATTAACAAAAATAAAAAGAAATTGAATAGAAAGTGACCCATTTAATGAGGTATCAGAAATTCTAGCAAACATGTAGTCTGCTATACCATAGAAAATAGAAATGTGTCTAACTAGTTCTAACTAGTAGAGCCTCCAAAGAAGATTTATAAACAGAATATCAAAGTGCCAACAGGTTTCTTTTAGTTTCATGTGATGAAATAGCAGTGTGAGAACTTCCACAGACTTCCTCCCCAGTGAAACAATCATAATAGATGCAAGTTATAAAACAACCATTTAAAGTCTCTGGGAATTGACCCAAAGACATACTACAAATGAAGATTTATTTTAAAAATCCACTGAATCTCAGGATGAAGTGATACTTGAGCCATGATCCACTCCTTCCCCCAACTCAGCCCCATAAGCTACAATCAGGCAGATGAGGCCAAGAAAACAATGTTCTTTGTCTCCTCATCTCCTAGGAAATGGATACAGAACCTCTCTTGTTGTGGCAGGCCACCAGGATTTCTCATCTTCCAGAGACCCTAGTTTCAGATGCTAGACTGAAGATGTGTGTGGCTGAGAGACAGACTCCATTACTCTACTCTGTCTTCATTCATAAGGCAGATGCTCTGTCCCAGGCATGGCAGGGTGGGAAATTGAGGCCATGATCATCTTTATCCCAGCTCGCTTTTAGGGCAGAGGTTCTATGATGGGAGAATCAATTCAGGCACACCAGAGGTGACTGGCACTCCATCCCCATGCTGGCATCCTGCTCATAAAGCAAGGGAATTTACTTTGAAAGAAGTCTCTGTCTGTACCCCTACAGAGCTCAGGACCAAACATTCGGGTATTTTGCTTAGGAAGAGAGACTGTTCAAAAGAAATGAGAGGAGCTGCAAAGCTTTACTCAAAGTAAAAAACTAGAGAGAAACAGTGTATGGAAGTTCAAATCTAGCGGCACTCTCAAAAAAATTGGTGGTAAGGAATTAAGTGGAGGCTGGTATTTCCAATAGAGTAATAAGCTAAACTGTAGGCCACCTCATTTACCAGAGAGGAAATGAGACAGCTAAGAAGAGCCCTTCTAGGGTGAGAACAAACCTCAAAGTCCTACCCCAAAATATTCAGTGGCAAAGAGACCCAAATTTAATTGGATCAGATGGGAACAATTTATGACCCAAGGCATTACCTAAAACAAAAGAGAAGCAGCCAGCCATTACTGGGCCCAACAGCTGACTGTGAAACCAGCAGAGGCAGATAGAATTCTGTGGCTGGCTGCTGGCAATCCTTGTGTCCTTGTTTTTTTTTTGTCACATGGTGATGTACATGGCAACATTCTCTCTTTTCTCTTCTGAATTCCATTGATTTCCAGCCTCTGCTTCTCACCATGATTTCCTTTCTTTGTATGAATTTTTTCTCATTAGAAAGGCCTCTAGTAATCTGGATTAAGGTCAAACCTTAATCAGTTGGACCACACCTTAACTAAAATAAAATCTTCAAAAGGTCTTATTTATAATGGATTCACAACTACAAGAATAGATTAAGATTAAAGACATCGGGACTTTTTGAGTACCTAATTTAATCTGCCGTACTTCTCCTATTCAGCCTTGTACTAGATTGCCTAGCCAGGGCAATTAGGCAAAAATAAATAAATAAATAAATGAAAGTTATCTGTATTGAATATAAAGAAGTACATCTACCTCTATTTGCAGATGACATAACCTTGTTTGTATATAGAAGATCCTGAGGAATCCACTAAAAAAAAAAAAACTATTAAAACTAATAATCAAATTTAGCAATGAAGCAGAGTTGGGGTTATGCATATATTGATTGTCATGATGATTGCACATTTCTGTGAATATACTAAAAACATCAAAATTGTACACTTAAATATGTGAACTGTATGAAATATGTATTATATCTCAATAATCCTTTTATTTAAAAGTGCAGAGAACTTCCTCTGGTTGTTGGCAGCAGAGCAAGTCAGTGCAAAGATAACATAAGGAGAATTGGACAGACCATTGCTAGCTTGAAGATGGAGAGGGCCACACGAGGAGGAATGAGAGGTCTCTAGGAACAGAGAATGGACCTTGGCTGGCAGCCCTACAAGGACATGGGGATCTGAATTCTATAATCATGAGGAACTCAATTCTGGCAACCATATTAATGAGCTTAGGAGAGGATTCTTCCCCAAAGCCTCTAGATAAGAGCTTAGCCTGGCTATTAACTTTGATTTTGACTTTGAGAGACCTTGAGTCTTCTCTTTATATATATATATCTCATAGGTGGTGTTGTAAGCTACTAAATTTGTGGTGACTTATTATGCAGCAATACTAATAATTTACTGAATGAAAAATCCTCTAAATATCAGACTGTAGTAATTATTTTGCTTACTCATATAGCGTTAAGAGCCAAGGTAGGAAGTATTTTAATTGTATTGGCTCACACAGATTAGAAAGGTATTTAAAAATCCAAGTGAGGTCCTACAAGAGAATTGTTATCAATATTTTATATATAACATGATGAAATTCATTATAATACTCTTTCATTCTTTCTCCTCTCGGAAGAAAAGGAAACTTCAGTTTTAACAGGGCAAGTCTAATATTACTAAGAAAGAATCAAATCCAGGATATGACGAGAAAATTTAAGAATATATTTGCCTACTTTATATTAGTTAAAATGTTTTCACCTGGGCCAATCATCTAAGAAAAATTCTACAAAAATATGACAGTGAGATTGTGGGACATTTTCAGAAAAATAAGGAAACTGCTTGGAAATTAAGAAGAGAAACACATTCAATTTGCTTTAGTGAATTCTTGAAAAATCCCTCTACCTCAAGATCCTTTAAATCAATCTTGGGGAGATTATAAAACAAATGATAAAAAGGCATCATTTGTGCTATAAAAGATAAAACTTGCAGCCTGTACATTCCACCAATTATGAGATATTCCATGTAAAATAACTATGATATTATTTTTTATTAAATGGAGATTATGATTTTTGACCAAAGATCTATTATGAGACTAAAACTAAATAGATATTTTAAGAAAAATTGTCTAAAATATAATTATCTTAAATATAAATAGTGAATATGAATATTGTTTAAAACTTTTAACAGCAGAAAATGAAAAACAAGTCCAATATCAGTTTATTAAGAAAAAATGACACATCCTAAATATCTGATTATCTTCTTTTACAAGAACATGGTAAATATACTGTCTGGACATTAAAGCACTTACATGTGTACTTTTAGGTAGACAATATGAAAAAAATGGACTGAATGTATACATAACATTTGGACTTGTATCTTACTCAAATGTGAACATAATGATGTTTATGATGCTTCCAGAAATCCAGGTAGATTGAATGGTATAGGGTGGGGTTTGTTTACAGACTATGTTTAGAAGCATGGATTCAACAAAGATCTCAAAGACACCTTTCATGAGCAGATCTGAGATAGATAATCCAGCACACAATCCAATCCAAACCTTGTTATTAATATGGTAAGCAATTATGCAGAAAGCAGACTAAAAGCACATATTAAAAATCAAAGGCCATAGAAAATGCAAGCAAAGAAAACGAAAGAGAAAGGAGAAAGCAAGTTCATTTGACATGTGGAGATGGAAGAGATTCTTGGAGGTGCAGGAGAGTAGTTACTGGTAACATTGATGTAGTGTTCTCTGGTAGGCCTAATATAATCTCCTTGACATAAATGTGCTCTTTGGGCTGGGAGGCAACTTTAGTAATACTAGCTGTGAAGATCTGGGATGAGCCAAGTTTTTATTTCTTCTGAGGCCGATTTTAATTTGAGAGTCCTTTTTGTTTTTTTTTTAAGAGGAAGAATACTGAATTCTTCATTGTAAAATGAGATATAGACCCTTCCATCTGCACTGTCAGAGACTCATTTCTGCAAAGATCGTTTATTGTTCAGTTATGGTTTTGAAGGTAGTGAGGTGGGAGAGCCTGCACACTTACCTGCTGTTGAGAGGAGCCATGTAAAATTGATCTTCACTCTATGTGACTGGAGCTTTGTCTTAGAACTCATTATTTCTTCAATAGAGAACATTATTTGTACCATATATCTTGTCCTAGTGTCTTCTAAACTTTGTACATAGTCATTGCAACTGACTTTTTATGGTCGGTGTATTTTGAGGCTTTGCACTACTTTAAATTATAAGGTGAGCACTGACAGTTTCCACAGAGTTGAAGAGGGCAGAACTGATTCCCCCAAAATTGATGGAACTGACTGTGCAACAAGAGAAATTGTCTGTTCTGAAAACTAAAAGTAACAAATGAATTATTTTATGCACCGTGTTTTAGAATTATACCAAATATGTCCACAGGACATAAAACAAAAGCAGACAATTTTCAGAGCACTTTGGGCTGTATAAGCAATCAAAATAATTGTTCTTCAATCATTACCTTGTATTATATTTTGTACTAAGACTTGGGCATCAAGTATTCTGAATCATGATCATGCATCTTCACCAAACAACAATGAATATTTATTTTGCTTAGCATCTACTATGTACCACAAACTTTCCAGGGACTAAAGGGAAACAAAATGAAAAAAGCCCATCTATTTATGGAATTAATAAATGGAGACAAATAACAGATAAATTATCTAGTAGGGCTTATGTTTATAGTTGTGCTGGAGAAAAATAGGGAGGAGGATAAAGAGATCTGGGGAGGAGTTGTATATGAGTTATATTTCAAACAATGGACAGGAAAAGGTTCACTGAATTTGTACAAAACAAAGAAATAGAGGAAATAAGACAAGAAGACATTGAGGAAGAAGTGCTTTTAGCTCAGCAAGGACTAAGCCTCATTATTTATCATGTCTGCTAAATCATTGGCAAATCTTACCTTTAACTGACTGCTTTGCAAGGATGGTAAGAGCCAAGCCTGCCATCTCTCTTCAACAAGTTTAACTGCTTGGTCACTTGTCTGAAGTTTTCCTCTACACTCTAAACTTCTTGGAGCCAGAGGCTGTTATTAATCTCCTTATCTTCAATATCTTTCATAGTTCATATTGTGACCTTCTCTAAATAACTGTTGTCCACTATCGCTCTTCCAGCATTTCTCTTAAATGGAGATTCTTACCTGTACAACTGTTCTTTAGACTAGAGTCAGCTGTTACTCATTCTCTTAGGTCAGAATTTACCCTGCTTTTTTAAGTTTGTGTTTTAAATTGATCTCTATATTTATCCACCTTATCCCATGCTGCTAAAATCAGTCATGAATACTTGCACTTGAACCTTAAAATGTCTAATTTTTAAGAATTAAAATATAGTAGGCCTTTTTACATTGTTTAAATATTAGATTATTAGCAATCCTATTGTTATGCTGCTTAAAATTTTCAATAATCCTGTCACAAGTAAAATGGCCTTCTCAAATATGCTTACCTGTTTATACCATGTATATTGTGTATTGGTAAATTTATATAAACTTGAATTATTAAGTTATTCTATATATAATATTAACTGAAATGTGTGAAATTTTTACCAAACTTCCTACATACAGGGCTCCAGAATTTCCTTGTTGTTTTATGTTTCCTGGTATATAAGTACAGGTACAGATATTTGTATCTTGATTATACAACATTTAGCAAAATTTGAAACTAAATATGCTACATCCCCCCAAAATGATACAAATAATGATCAACTAACATCTATAGAAAAAAAAGAAAGACTCCTATCTCTGGAAATAAGAATCAGAAATGAAACCTACTATATTCCAGGCAATATCCAGTAAGTTTCTGAAGATATTCTAAACAGTAAAGCTTCTATTGGGATCTTTCCCTACTTCTCTACTGTGTTCTCAAGTGATAAAAATGACGCCCACCACCATGAGATTTATTCTGACTGGAATCATTAGGAAGAAATGCTCATTGGAAAAGTCACATAATAGATGTGATTTTAGGGCAAATGTACAATTGCAGAGAAATGTGAAAGAGGCACTGTGAAGGGAAGATAAAGGCTATTTTTAGAAATTGGATAGTAGTATATTTTTGGCTACAATATAATGTATTACAAGAGTAATAGATGATTAGTAATTTAGATAGAGTCTATATTGTAACAACAGTTAAATTGCAGGCACGGTAGCTTGCAAATAACTTTGCAGGAACTAGGAAACTACTTAAGATAACTTGTTTAGGAAGTAAAAGAGAAAAAATATTGGTAGTAGGTATCTTTGATTTGAGGACTTCCTTTGTGAGAAATGATGTTCCAAACTATTGACCAAGTACATTTCTAAACACACCATGAGTAGGCATTAATATCACTTGCATTTTACATATGTGGTAAGTATATTTGCATATAAATAAAAGACTAGTATCTTTCTTTTAATAAATTATTGAATGTAAATTTATTGTTAAAGAAAAATAATACATCTTTTATGGCCAAAGCATTATTAAAGAAAAACAATAAATATGCATTTTAGAATTTATAATGATTACAGAAATAAATATAAAACAAAAGAGCAAAAAGGTCATAAAGATGGATGGATTTAACTATTGTAAAATTGTAGCAGTATGTGTGACATTATATGTGAAGCAAAATAATTTTAATTCTAAGTAGAATTTAATAACATAAAGATGCATAATTTAATCCATAGAGCAACCACTAAAAATAGTACAAAAAAGATACCTTAAAAGGCTGTAGTGGTGAGAGAATACTTTATAATTCCAGAAAAAGGAAGAAAAGGAAAAACCATGCATTAAAGTGCAGAGAGACAAATAGAAAACAAATCATAAAATAGTAGACATAAACTCAAAGATTGCAATAATTACATTAAATATAAATGGACCAGAATATCCTATTATAATATTATTATTAGAGTGAATAAAAACAATAGGTTCTTAAAATATAAAGATACAGACCAACTGAAAATCAAATGATAAAAATATAACTTGCAAAAACTAAGCACAGGTAAGCTTATGAAGATCTATTGATACAAAAATTAATTAATTAATTTTAAAAATGGAATACTACTAGAGAATGTAAGGGTAAATTTATAATGAAAAAAATAGGCAGTTTATCAATCAGCCATAAGTGTGAGTGTAGGTAGAGAAGGCAGTGAAGAAGGAAGAGACATTCAATTTGAACTTTTCCTTCAGGCAATTTAATTTTCCTTCAGAACTTCTTGAGCCCAACCCCATACCAACCTCTTTCTTTACACTTAGACTCACTGAAACCTTGGTAGATTAAATTAAAACAAATTCATTGGTTAACTCAGTTTCCTTGCTCCAATGTGATGTGCTGAGGGTTGAATTACGTCCTCCACAAAAGGAATTTTCAGGACCCAACTCCTGATCTTGTGCATGTGAACCCATTTGTAAACAGGAACTTTGAACTTGTTAAAAGTTAAGTTGAGACCAAATTGTATGAGGGTGGGCCTTAGTTCAGTATGACTGAAATCCATAAAAGGAAAGGAAATTGGACATGGAAAGAGAAGCCATGGGAAGAGAAAGAAATCAGAAGTCAATAGAACCCAGAGGAGAAAGGAAAAGGCACTGCCATGTGCATTACCATATGCAAAGCCGAGGACCTAGGATTACTGGCAGCCAACCCAGCTCCAGAAAGTCACAGTCTTTGGGGAGAAAGCGATGTCTTGCTGATTCCTCAATGTAAGACTTCTCCTAATATCAAAACTATGAGCCAATAAATTCCTATTGCTTAACCCAACCCACTGCATGGTATTTTATTTAACAGCAGAGTACCAAAAACAGTATGTTCCTTGGTTAGGTTGGCACTTTCTGCCAGAATCCAACAACTATTTGGACAGTTTTACAGAAGGTAAATGGAAATCTCCATATAAAAGCATAGATTAAAAAAAAAAAAATACAGGTGCTTATCAAAGTTCTTCTGTAAGACAGTGTGCATTCCATAACATAAAGGGGATCAACTGCTGCCATTAGATGTCTGCAGTACCATGGCAGGTTACCCAGAAGCCACTATGAAATTCACCTTAGCTGCTTGCTAGGCTAGGGCTTGCAACTGATGATGAACAAAAATGGTTTCTCCTTCTCTTCAGTCCTAGGAAGCCCATAGAGTGTTAGAGTAAAGATGATATGTGGGAGTTGTTTCCATAGAAATCCTGAAAAGTATTCTTATCAATTTCAGTTCATATTCCACTGGCCACATGAGTCACATGGAAAATCTTAGGGAAAATGTGGCTGGGAAATGTAAATAAATACTGTAATTGTAAAAGATAGAAGATTGATGTTGGGAAATAATAGAAACCTCTGACACACATTCAAAAAGTATATAACATGTCTGTGACTCTCAACTTTTGATGACAAGTTGGTAATTCAGACACATATTACAGTACAAACATAGTTTCAGAGGACTTAAAAATTTTAAATTAAACACATTATTTAGTGCCAATGAAATTGGAACAAGTGTCTAATTAATAATTTTAATGGTGTGGCAAGACAATTCTGACAGTAAAATCTTAAAAAAAAATAACTACCTCTGAATGATACCTACTTTTGATGGCTATAAGAAAGAAGGTTAATGCAAACAGTGTTTCAAATAAAAATATTTTTTTGGATATTAAGTGAAAATCATGCTAGAATTCCTGTCTCCTAATTAATAGGTTGTCTCAGTTCTACGGAACTTTATAATTAATTTAAAGAACAATAATTGTTTTTCTTATTAGTTTCTGTAACAAATTTTTATAAATTACTACTGAGCCATATTATTGTTGTTTTTATGGCAGTACACATTATTTGTAAAAGTTTTCTAGACTGCCATACTCAAAACCTGCAATTATTTTACTCTGTCAAGTGCTGCATATATTTCTTATACAAGGCAAAATATGCCAATATGTTTAATGAGCAAATCTTCAGATGCTTACACTTACAAAGCTGCCTATTTCTCAAATCAGTACAGACCCAAGTGATTCTTGGTTGCCAATTATTTTCAGTCATCTTTATGGAAGACCAGTACCATTTAACTGAAGTTTTCCTTTCAGCAAAATACTGCACATGAAAATATATTTTAATAAATAAAATAAAATAAATGTAACTATGACATTTTTTTTTTAAAGATTTATTTTTATTTATTTATTTATTCCCCCCCTTGCTGCTTGTGTTTGCTGTGTCCATTCGCTGTGTGTCTTCTCCGTGTCTGCTTATCTTCCCCTTGCTGTGAGGTCCCGCTTCATCAGCCCCTCGCGCCGCGCGGGCTGGCCTGCCCTCACAAGGAGGCCCCGGGAAGCGAACCCGGGGCCTCACACATGGTAAACGGGGCCTCTACCGGTTGAGCCACACCCGCTTCCTGTTGTGAGGGCTTTGCTGCATCAGCCCACTAGGCTGCACGGGCCGGCCTGCCCTCACAAGGAGGCCCCGGGAAATGAACCCGGGGCCTCCCATATGGTAAACGGGGGCTCTATCGACTGAGCCACTCCCGCTTCCCACTATGACATCTTTAATACGTATTTCAAGTGTGGAAACATGAGGATTATAGCCTTTTAGAATGATAAGAATGCCTTAATTTATATTTTAATCTTGTTTTCCAAGGTTTATAAGTAAGGGCTTGAGTCAAATAAAAACTACTATTCGTGAGTTACAAACAGCCTTAAAATTTCCAATAAAAATAATAACAATATAATACATGGTGTATATTAAATATTACCATGAGAGTTGTATTACAGTGAATCAATAAAACACATCTGTCTGTCTTTCTATCTATATTTATCTCTCTATCCTAGTCACTTTTATTTTCATTTTAGTTAAAGAAACACAGCTTCTTGGGTTTGCAAGACAATTATAGTCATGTCTTAGCAGACATTTTATTCAAAAGACTATGGGAAGCAGATGTGACTCAAGAAGTTGGGTGCCCGCCTACCACACGGGAGGTCCCGGGTTTGGTTCCTAGTGCCTCCAAAAAAATATAAGAAAAGAAGATGACCAGACACAGAGACCACACAAAGAACAGACACAGAGATCAGACAGTGAGCACAAAAACAACGAGGAGCAGGGAGAAATAAATAAATAAAATAAATCGTGAAAAAAAAAAAAAAGAAAAGAAAGAGCAAAGAGCAGGGAGTTTGCAGGGGTTTTAAATACTCTGAAAATTATAATGTTTCTCTATGAGAATGTAATGAAATTGGCTTTTTTGGACACAGGCATGGTTTTATTCAATTTTCAACTTTTTGAATCACAAAATATATTATAAAATATAAATTTCACTATTTCCAGTGTTTTCACAACATAACATACCTTAAGGTATAATCTTATATATATGTTTTGAATTCTAGCTATAAAACAATACCTGCTTCAAACCTACAAAGCAACTTTGAATGATCACTGAAGAATTTCAATTAACACAATGAAAGGACCACAACATTTTACTATATTTAATCTCAAAATTAATGTAACTGAATCAATAAAAATGTTAGATTCGAGTAGATATGTCAACTGATGATTAGAAATTTTAGGCAATACCTGAGATAACAGGAGATAGTAAAATGAAAGAAGAAAACAATAAATTAAATATCTGCTGAAGAAGACTCCCTGCAGAGCTATGACCGGCACTATGCAACTCCGAACTTACCGCCAATGGAATCAAGAGTGTGAATGATACCTGAGATCAGTATCAGGGTGACTAGGGAGGAAGCTGCAAAAGAGAAACTTTTGGAGACAGAATGCAGGTTGAGAAGGGAGAGCTGATGATGAATATACATAAAATGTTTAATAAGGTTGATTGTAAATATGAAGAAATGGATAGAATTGATAATAACACATGGTAGTGAGTATATCTAGCACTTCTAATTTCTAAATGTGATTGTGACTGAAAGGGGAAGTTTAGAGAGATTAATGTTAATTGAAAGACAGAGTATAATCTAGGGAGTGTTTAAAGTAAAGGTAAAATAAAGAATATGGGATTAATTTTTATGAAATGTGAATATGACCAAGGTTTTTTTTCCCTTCGTTTTCTTCATTAACAAAGAGACCTTGGTCATGTCATTTAACCAATCTGTGCTCATTTATTCATCTTTTGGAACACTAGAGACACAATTAACTTTGTTTTTAGAATTAAATAAGATAAATGTGCCTGAACAGATTTTTTAAAAAGTAATGCTTCTGTAATTTTTTTAAGGTGCCTTTTGTCTGTTATTTTATTGTTTGAAGTTGAAATAAAGTAAAAAAAAAAATGAGACCTTTCTTATCTCTTAAGTAGTTAGACATGGCCAAAAATATGTGATGAGAAATGAGGTATACAAATTACAGATCATGTCCATTAAAGTGTTTGTTTGCCCTTCCTTATGCTTTACTGTTTCATTCATGATGATAAGTTTGTTACAGATTTGTGGACAATGATAGTACATAAAGAATGTTGGAGAAATGAGACAGAAATACTCTGGGTTTGGATGATTTTCTGGAAAAAGTTCTCACAATCTACTACCATCTAGGTCTTTGGCAGTTTTGTGAGTAATACATAATCTATTTGTTTTATCCACTATTATTTTTTGGCTAGTATAGCTTAATTAAAATCTTAATATTAAAGCAATATATACATTTTAATGTATATAAATCAAGAAATATGGATTTTCAAATTATTATTTTAAATTATAAAGACTTTTATGTTTTAAAATTATATTGATATATATATATCTAGCTATTGCTGGAATGGAGAAATAAGAAGTGGAAAAATTATACTAGTTCAACTTTCATTATAAATTTTGCAGTATCAAGAAAGAGAAGTAGCAATGTAAGTACATAGTGAGACTATAAATAAAACCAGCAATGAAATGACATCTAAATAAAACTCAAAACATTCACTATTAGGAAAGGAAATATGCACATACACATGTGTACACATGCAAATACTCCACCTCTTTTTCCATATCTCATATATTTCAATGTATTATGCTTTTATTGTTCAAAAACAGCTTGATAGGTCCATTTTCATCAATTTTTAAAATAAATTTTACTCAGAACTATGGATGGGATATTTCTATCATAGGTGTTTTGTTTAAAGGTTGTAAACGATGTCCTTATGATAGCCTACAAGGCATCCAGGATAGCTCCCACCAAGCTTCCTTAAGTCATTGGCTTCTCTCCTACTCTCTGTTCACTCTGCCCCAGCCATTCTGGGCCCCTTGCTATACATATTAAATGTGAAGAAATGCTCCTTCATTAAGGTCTTTGCACTTGCTCTTCTCTCTGCTAGTACACACTACTTTCCGCTTTACATATGTGCAAATCCTTCATCTTCATTGTCTCAAACTTAAATTTTATCTTCTTGAGGATATCAATCCTGACAACCAGGTTTATAAAGAGCAGCTCTGCCCACAACCATATTTTCTCTTCTCTACTAGAGTTTTTAATTTTTTTCACTCTCTCTAATATTGATTGCATTTGAACAAATATGAAATTTACATATTGTGTAGTGAAGAATTAACGTTACTAAAAGAGAGGTATGGCCTTTTCCCTTGACTCCTGGGGGTGATCTCTAGGCTGCTGGGATGTTCTTTCTGATAGGAGAGTGTTTGTTTTTTCTGAGTTCCTTGGCCTCTGGACAGTCTAACAATGTGATTTATGTGGAGGGCTTTGAGCCAAGTCATATCAGTTTCAGCTTCTAGAGAAAGTGATAATTAGCTTGACCTTCAAGAGGGATTCAAGATTAAAGGTCAGGCACATGGTATGTGATTAAATCCCAGTAAAAATTTTGGATGTCAAAGGCTCAGGTAAGCTTTCCTGGTTGGTAATAGTCTGTCTTCATAATCACACATAGTGACTTCAAGGAGGTAATGCTGTCCATGACTCCAAAGGGAGGATAACCAGAAACTCTGCATTTGGACCTCTCCTAGACTCTGCCCAGTAGGTCTCTTCCATTGCCTGATTTTAATTTGCATCCTTCTGCTGTAATAAAACTATAATTCTAAGTATAGTGCTCCATTCCTGAGCTCTGTGGAGTTGTTTTAGTGAAATATTGTGTCTAAGGATTGTCATGTGTTCCCCAAATTCATAGTCAGCTAATCTACAGTATGACAGTCCTAGGAAACTCCCAAAACACAGCTAGTGTCTGGTGTGAGGGCCTGATGTAGAGACTGTTCCCTGACTTTGCATTGCAGTTGGTGTCAAAAGTCCTCAGGGTAGGCTGTTTCCCGAGGGCATTTTGACCCACCATGTGATGACTCTTTCTTTAATCCCATCAGAATCCCATTTTTTTTTCTATTCTATTTAATAGTTTTCCATCCATGAAGACAATATATATTTGTGCATAAAATACCATGCCATATTGGGCATATAACCTCTTTTTTTTGTCCATTATGACCAGAGAAATTTCTAAGCATTTGATCATCAAGGTTTACAGTTACACAGTGATCATTCTGCTTTGAGTTGTGCCCTACATGTTACAATGGCACAGTAGGGAGCAAATCCCAGGAATTCCTTCCCAAATGATATCTTTTGTAGTATATGCAATCTTAAAAATAAGAATCAAAAGATACTGGCACATTACTAAAGTCCCAATCAGTCATTAACAATTGGGCCTGTTCATCATCATATCATATTACCAGAAATTTTTTCAGCATTACATCACACAGATTTGGAGGCTTCCATTCAACCTTGTCAGCTTTCAAAGGCAAGGGTGGTTTTGGGAAACACCTAGACTCATCCTTCTGGACATCTGGTATAATTTTGTTAAGAGATAATATTACTCTCTTGCTTTGAGCTTCTGTTGGGACACTGGTATTGGATTTCCTATTGCATAACCCATTTATTCATTCCTTTACCCTCAGCTATTACTTTTTCTTCTCTCCACTTGCATTATTTTTACCCAAATTTTTTCACCTTTCAAAGGGTGATATTAGTCTAGCAAGTGTGTCTCCTTCCATTTGCTCCCATTGATATAAGGTGGATGGGGTTACATTGGCACAGAACAAGTGGACAATCACGACCACAAGTCAATACCATTACATTTACTGTAAACTCTAATTTATCTAGATGGGGTGAAGGCACAAACCACTTTATCAGTCTTTTAGCAATTCTGATATAAAGATTGAGAGATGTAGTTAAAGTTTCTTGTTTAAGAAATGTCTCTGCTTCTAACACTCATTGTTGCAGACCTGGTCTGAGTCCACTGCATAATACAGAAAAAAAAGTTAAGGTGATGTGGAGAATAAGAAAAAAGTTGAGGTGATGTAAGGAATATTGGGGAGAATTTTATAGTCATGCAAATATCTTCACCCACACCCTATTTCCAGATCCACTAGAAAAGCAGAGGGATTAATCTAGTGGGGACCTATCTTAGACCCGTCTCATGTTGAAAGTGAGCACACATTTGTGACGGCATGTGAGCCAGCCATTTGTGCCTTTATCTCTTTTCATTTTAAGCAACAACTCTTTCAATTGTCCATTTGAATTCTCTATCCAATGATTACTCTGAGGATATCAGTTAGTCTGTGGTTAGAAATTACGGGTTGTGTAGTACATTCTTGATCTGAAGAAATGTGGTCCAAATTTGGGCTGTATCATTAGTTGTTTTAAGTACTCTGGACATTTGCATCTATCATTAGGGTAGCAAAATACAATCCAGAGTAAATATCTATTTCTGTCAGGACCCATTTGTAACCTGTCAGGGCTACCAGCATTAGTCAACTTGTCAGTTAAGTACAAGTCCTTCCCTCCAGGAATCTGCCGCATAACCATCTGCAGTCTCTGTCTCTCTAGTTCTCAAACAGAATACATATTATTGGAATTTTGTACTTCAGATGGTGCAAGAGGAATATGTCTATATTCAGCCCATATTTACATTGCTGCATACTCCTGATGTGCACTCATTACCTGGTCCCAGGTGGCTACCTCAAGTAACACACAAGGATATCTCCTGGATTCAATTGTTTTCCATTCTTGGAAAGGGGTTCTTTTGATGGGCATCAACATGCTCTACTTGAATGCATTCCTCAAATTTACCTAGTGATTTCCACTAGACTCTGCTGCATAACGATATCTCACCCCAGTTTTAAATTGCCCTCTGCCTGACGATATGGCCAGACCATTGCCCATGGGTCAGTAAAAACCCAAGCATAGGGGAAAACATCATACAAATCAGTAATTGAGCAGATTGCTCAATCAGAGCAATGGTCTTTCAAACAGGAGACTGTCCATTCACTTCGGAACTATCATCCATAAAGCAAGCAATTATTTGTTGGTCAGTAGAGAGCTGTTCACAAGGCATTGTCCAGGTGGCAATAAGTTCTGGAAGCTCTTCATATAAGTTAATGTCAGTCCTAGGGGAAATGAGGCTGCTAGATTGTGGATACAGGTGGTATCTCCTTGCATTCATCTGGTAGCATGCTCCTGTATAAACGTTTACCATTTTATTATGGAACTCTTACAGGCACTGCTTTTCTTATTAGACTGTTTCTCTGACATTACCCAAGACATTATGGGTATTTCATGTGTCAGTATTATTTTATGCCTTTCTGTCATTGGGACAGTTTTATTTAAAACATAATAGTACTTGAGTAATTGTTGCAAAAATGGCATGGCATCTGGAAATTTTCTGGTCCAATATCCTAGGGCTCATCGCTGGGTGGCACTCACAGGCTTTTGCTGTAAGTCTCTTTCTGGGTAAGTGTGTGCTGTAGAATCATGTTTCAATGTGAATATGAGCAAACTTGGATTTAGAAACAGCAAAAGGTCATGTAATACTGAAAGCTTATAAAAGTTGTACATCCTGTGGCTTTTTTGCTTTTGAAAAAAGTGATTTTATTGTAAAGGTTTGGGAGCTGGTTTGTGCACTGCACTCTAATGACAAGGAAATACCATCAGTTAATTTCCCGCATTTCACGAATTGGAAGGAACCTACAAGCACTAAAAAAACTTAAACTACCCTCTCAGCACAGGAAGCAGAGTCCTTCACAAGCTGACCTTAACCTGTCCTCCCAGAATTGTTTTCAGATCCTCTCCTCCGATTACTCAACCAAACTGTAATACATATATTACATATATAAAATCCTTTTTCTGAGCCTTGGCTAAGGACTCTCTCTTTATGCATCAAAACAGTCTTTCTGTTTCCATCAAACTAAACATCTCTAGAAGTCCTATCAGAAGTAGAGTTTCTTCATGCTAACTTCTCTAGAATTGCACACACACCTCTCCTGTAGAGTACACTAAACATTTTTTTATTTTAGTATGTGTCTCTGTATATCACGTACTTATACAAGACTTTAGGTTGCACATAGTAGTTTCTTTAAAAATATATAGTGAAAACTCCAGAAAAACTGTTTCCATTTCAAGTATATTCTTTTTTCTTCCAGGTAAAGTGACACTACAAATCAGCATTAGGTTTATAAGTAAACAGAGCACCTTAAATTTCATCTTACAGTTCCATGAATTATATATTTTTAAAAGTTTTAAATATCATTTGAATATCTAGAAATCATATCAGATTTGTGAAAATGTGAAATAATTACCATTATATAGATGTTAATTCTATACATTATTTTATGACCTTATATAAATGTAATGTTAATATATTTTAAAAGGAACACTTTTCTTTCTTTAGCATTGTATCTAGAAAAAATAATTTCAAAAAATAATAGAGTAGTGACCATTGAAGAAGTACCAAACCAATTCATAAAACAGCAAAAGGCTATATAAGACAAGCTCTACCCCATATTTAAATGTATTTTTGAAGTACCTCCTTTTTAAATACTTGGTATCATTATATTATATGGCAGACCAGTTAATTCAACCAGATATATAAATATACAATATATAGGATATAACATGTAAATACTAATGAAAAGAAATATAAGTAGATGGCTTTCTGATCAATTGCTAACACATGGATTGTTAAATTAATGTTTGGGAACAGTAGAAAAATATTGTGAAAAACATTTGAGACTTACCAAATTACTTACCTCAAAATAAATTTAGGTGGATAATGGATGTAAATATAGGAAGACATGATAAGAAAATAGTTTAATATAATCTTAAAATATGCAAGTATTTTCAAATTATTCTCATAATCCTTAAGCCAAATGAAAAAAAATATATATATATACATGGCTAAAAAAAACTGCATTTTATAGTGAAAATTACCCTATAAATAAGAAAGTAATTGAAAATAGAGAAAAAGATTTACATATGACTGTCACGGGAATATTTTTCAGTTTTTGATATTTTTGACAAATGATAAAGAATTTTTAAAAAATCAATTAAAATGGGCAAATAAAATTAGAAGATATTAGAAGAGTGTGAAAATATATTCAACTAATTTTTTGGCAAAAATAAAATGCTGACAATATATAGTTCTGATGTATGTGTAAGGAAAATAGACAAAATACACAGCACAGGGTAAAACTGGTATAATCTTTTGGAGAGACATTTGAAATATCAATGAATAATCAAAATGCCCATCATGTTTGTGTTGTTATTCCACTTCTACAAATATATTTTATAGATTAGTAGATATTCACAAAAGTTCATAAATTCACATTCATAATAAAATGCTTATAAAACAATTTATAGCACTTAATTATTGCAAATATTTGATTGTTCATCAATAGGGAACTAGTTAAATATAAAGAAACTAATATTTTCAGCAATGCATAGACTATTGGTTGTTTTTCTTAGGTCTTAATTATTATTATTTCATTTAATTTCACAGTAACTATTTCATATTCATCTTAGGAGTATTCCAAATTTACAGATTAGAAAACCAAAGCACCTAGAGGAAAATAGCATGCTGAAGGTCTGAACTCAGAAGTATTGGAACAAAAAGTATTTATAGGGCCTTGACAAGTTGAGTGGAGATCCACTCAATAATTGAAGGAATACCAAATTCCCATCCTGGGGAGTTTTGCCACATTTTCTAATGGGACAGCAAGAATCCCCTGATTACAGGGGCAGTGACTAGTTTAGGAGGATGGACCATTGACTGGGCCTTGATATTGATGACTGTATCATGACCTTTTCTTTTGAAATTGAAACTTTAGCCTAGTATTATAGGTTGCCTAAGAGTTACTTCCTGAGAGCCTCCTTGTTGCTAAAATGTGGCCTCTTTCTAAGCCAAACTCAACATATAAATGCATTACCTTCCCCACTCCCACCCAACAACGTGGGACATGACTCCGGGAGATAAGCCTCCCTGGCACCTAGGGATTACTACCAAGCATCAACTAGCAATGCAACTGGAAAAAGACCTTGACCAAAAGGGGGAAAGGGTAAAGACAAATGAGTTTATATGGCTAAGAGACTTCAAAGTGAGTCGAAAGGTCATTCCAGAAGTTAGACTTATGCACATCTCAGCAGGATCTTATTGACTGCCACACTAAATATTGCCTCACACAGTGGGGTTCCTAAGAGATCTGGAGACATTCAGAAACTATGGGCAGGGCTGACAGTTCAGGAGTTTGGTGCATTGCCTTGGGCTCTACTTTGAAATTTAAGTTCCCCAGTGTGACAGAGTCGGATTCAGTTGTGGTTTCTCTACACATGGCTCTTCGGCCCCTTCTATTTGAACCAATAGTTAGTACTAGAGTTGATAGGTTTATGTTGAAGAGACTTAAATCTTTGGGCTCTCCATGTGCCAGTCAGGCCCTGAATCGCAGCAGAGTTGTGACATCTACTCTCCAGTTCACTGGACTCACCCAGGACAATGAACAAGGAAATGATGATGGACAGCGACCATCCCAAGGAACAGAGAGAGTCTACAACTATAAGCAAGATAGTCTCATCCATATGCCCCATGGAATCTAAGACCCCTCTCAATTAGAGGCAGAGTTGGTACCACCATTCTAGAATCCTAAGGATTGGTGAAAGAATGATGGACTAGAGTAGATTTACTGTTATTCTACTATATGCTTATTGTTATTCTAGCAATGGGTGAACTTTTATCATTGATGTGGAGGCAGTGGCCACCAGAGGTTCTGAGGGGAGGGAGAGGGAAAAATAGGTGCAATATGGGGGCATTTTTTGAGACATTGGAATTGTTCTGAATGACATTGCAATGAGATATACAGGCCACAATATATACCTTCCCATAATTTACAAAATTGTGTGAGAAAGATTTTAAGCTCTAATGTAAACTATAATCCACACTTAGTGGCACTTCTCCAACATGTGTTCATCAATTGTAACAAATGTACCACACTAATGAAGGATGTTGCTAATGTGGGAAAGTGTAGGAGGAGTATGGAAATTTCTTACAATTTTTATGTAACATTTATGTAATCTATCTTTTAAAAAATAAAAAATAAAAAGTGTGTGCATATATATATATAAAAAATATATATATAAAAGAAGTAATGGAACAAGGAAGAAAACCCATTCACTACGTCTACTGAATTGATGTCTCCAGTTATTATACTCTACTGCCTTATTGGTAGATACATACAAAATAGAATATAGTAGTATTCATCATTAAAATAAAAGAGTAGATATCTGAGTTAATCATAAACACATATACAAATTCACCTCTATATGTATATATCCATATTAATATTTATCTATCATCTAAAGCAAACCAAAACAATATGTATTGTACTGAACAAAGTGACGTGTAAAAACTGAACATGCACTTTTTCTAAGAGGATAAACAATCAGTTACACAGTAACTCTGAAAGGGAGGCTGAGATCACTGCGGTGACAGATAAGAAAGAGTGAAATAATTTTTATTGCATGTGCTCTTATAGTGTTTTTATTTTTACTTTATTATTTTAAATTTTCCCTAAAATGTTTACATTTTGTTATTAGGGAGGCTGAATCCAAGACCAAAATTCTCATTATATAGCTGATAACTTAGTGGGGATTTTTATGATTGATGATTAGTTGGGAAAAATCTGAAAATGTAATTGGTTATTTAAATTTTATATTTTCTTTAGTTGATGCTTTGTTTAAACGATATTTAAAGTGCAGCATTTTAATTTTTGTTAAATCCTTAACAATAAAGGAAAATACGCTGAAAAATTAAATGCACAGTGAAAAATGAAAATGCACAACTAATCAGTGTCGTGCATATTGGAATGGGTAAGAGAAAGATGGTCCTCATTAACTAGAATAGAACTAATTTATTAGCTGCTTAAGATAATAGAAATGGAGAAAATATAAAGGGAGTAATAGTATAGGTTTGAGTTTCAAAAGAGTTAGAAATCAAGACTTATGCTTAAATTCACTAGCATATCCCAGGCTTCAGCTCAGCAGTTGAGCTGACTCTAACTATGATGCAATATATCAGGAAGAAACAGGCAGGTCTGTGACCCAGCAGCTCTTGGAGGGGCCACATTCTTGGGAGCAGCCAGCTGCAAGTATGGCATGAGAATATTTTTTTTCTGATTGTCTTATACCTCAACCCTAGGTGACCTTTCCTGGATTCCATGGCCAGGCATGCTGGGAAGATAGGAAAGACATATTGCTTGGTGTTAAAAAAATATATGAGTGTTCTTCAAACCTTCCATGACATTGGTTTCATTTTCACTAATTCAATCCAAACACCTAATGGAGCTTCAATTAACATTCTGCATGGCAGTGATAAGAAATCCGTTCTCTGCCTTCTTACTAAAAAGTTAAGAGGATGTACAAAATATATCTGATCAAGGCTGATTTTTTTTAAAATGCCAAAATTTAAGGATAATAGAAAATTAGTAAATTATCCCTGTTTCCTATAAATCAGGAGTTTCAAACTCAAATGTAGGTTACATAACAAAGCAGGCAATGTAAATGAATTCAATAGACAATTCTCCATCTAAAGGGAGCCTATACTGTGTAGTTCTAGCCAACTTGTTATGTACGCATACACTTCCACATTTTCAAGACTGCCTTTGTTTGATTGCTTACTTGTTTTGTTTTTGTTTGTTGTTTGGGAATGGGGGTTCATTTTGTTTTTCTTTTTTTTCTTTATTTTAAAAGAAGTTTTAGATTACATAAAAGTTATGTAATCCCTCTCACATTTTCCCCTATTAATAGCATCTTTCACTAGTATGGTGCATTTGTTACAATTGATGAACAAATATTGACACATTGCTATTAACCATGGATGGTAGTTTACATTATGGTTTACACTTGGCACTGCACAATTTTATAAGTTTTGACAAAATGTTTAATAACTTGTATTCATTATTCCAATATCATGCAGATATATTCCAAGGTCCCCGAAATGCCCCATGTTACACCTATTCTTCCTTCTCCCTCCCCTGAGAACCTCTGGTGACCACTGTATTTACATCAATGTTACAAGTTCTTTCATTATTAGAATAATAATAAGTCTACTTAGGCCCATAGTTGCATTCTCCCCTTATGTGTGTTCATTCCAAAATTTTAAGTGTTTTGGGATGGTGATGTCTCTACTTCTGATTGAAAAACGTCTTAGATCCCATGGGGTGGATAGATGGAACTGCCTTGCTTGCAGTTGTAGATATTCTCTGCTTTTGGGGATGGGAACTGTCCATCATCATCCTTTTATTAGTTGTCCTAAGCAAATCTGATGAACTGGAGAGTAGGTGTTGACTGCAACTCTGCTGAAATTCAGGACTCAACTGATATATGAAGATTTAAGTCTCTGAGACATATATTTAATGGTATAGTGATAATTATAGGTTAAAATAAAAGGGGCACTCCCAGGATGTGTTTATCAATTGCAATGGATGTGCCACACTAATGAAAGGTGTTGCTTATGTGGGAGGGTGTGAGAGGTATGGGAAGCGGGGCATATGGGAATCCCTATATTTTTCTGTAACATTTATGTAATCTAAGTATCTTTAAAAAAATAAAAATAAAAAATAAATTCACACTATCCAATACTTATTCCCAACCCTAAAAAACAAATAAAATAAAATGAAAAATAAAAGGGGCAGAAAAACTATTTGTAGGAAAATTATAAGTGAGTCTGTTATATTCGGGAGAAAGGTTAGCATATATTCCAAGCTGAGGCCCACCGACAGGCTGCCGATTTCCTGGGGTTGTTTGCACTGCCTATAGTGTCCAGATGTCCCCAGAGGCCTTAGGAACACCCCTGCATTGTTTACTGAGGCAGTCAGTGAGATTCTCCTGAGACATGCATAAGAGTAACCTCTGGGATGACCTCTCGATTCACTTTGATGTCTCTAACCATAAAACTCATTTGAATTTAATATTTCCCCTTTTTGGTCAAGGTCTTTTTCCAAATGCATACTAGTTGGTGCTTGGTAATAATCCCTCAAGGCCAGGGAGGCTTATCCTTAGGAGTCATGCCTCAGGCCAGGGGGATGGTGGTACATTTACATGCTGTGTCTGGCTTAGAGAGATGCCACATTTGAGCAACAAGGAAGCTTTCAGGAGGTCACTCTTAGGCAATATATATTAGTAGGCTAAGTTTCAGTTTTAGCAAGAATGGGGTTCATAAGTACAAGCATTAATATTGAGGGCCTAGTGTCTTGGTCTGTCCTCTTTTGCTAAGCACTGCCTATGTATGCTAGAGATTCTTGCCGCTCTATTAGAGAATGTAGCAGGAATCCTCAGGATGGGAATTTAATATGTTGTTGTTTATTGTGTAGGCCTCCACACCCTGAGAAAACACCCCATGACCACATGAACACATTCATATTCCATAGAGATATGAGCTTGTATTGAGCTTCACCAATAACAAAAAAAGTTAGCATGCATTAGTAGAATGCTTGATAAAGTTTGGTGCATGCATGAAATGTCTGAGGATTTTGTTAATATATAGACTCTGATTGAGTAGGTGGAGTAGCCTTTAAGATTATGCATTTCAAACAGTCTCCAAGTAATGCTGATGATGCTGGTGCATGTTTAAAACTTTGAGTAGAATTCGGCTACTTCAACTACATATTAATCTTCTGGTTTTAAAATGTAAGCTGCTAGATGCCTAAAGGAATGCCCATTTGTTTAAAGTTAAAAGGCAAAAGGCTAATACTTCTTAGTAACTTGGCCAACTACGTTATGATTCCTCTTAAATACCTATTTACCATGCATATACTTATGATGTAGGTGACATAGCAACATATTTGTCTTCAGATTTAAGTCAATATAATTTTATGGAATAATTTCAACTTTTATTTTATATGAATTTATTGAAACATGCTATGCTGCTTCACACATGACTGAATAGTGAAAAAAGATAGTATGTATGTATGTATGTATATATATATATATTTGGCAGGGTGGAGGCTTGGTGTGATGTAAGTAAATCATGTAACCATGAGTGATTTGTCAAAAGGGAGTCTGTTTCTGAGAACTAATCTCAGAAGTAATTGTCTGGGAGGGAGTAACATTTTTTCCAGTGCTCTGATATTGTGTTTCCCAAGACAGTTATTTGTAAAGTAGTTGAGCATTAAAGGTAGCAATGAGATGAGAATCATTAAAATTCCTTGTTGCAAATAAAAATGGCTCATGAACATAATGCATTCTTTTTACATATTAATTGTATCCATGCTCCAGAGGCTGTGTTACAATGTAATTTGAGAGTCTTAGCTGTCCCATTTAGGATGTCCACTGTCTAATTTTGTAAACCAATGAGTTTTTCTAAATGGTAATTGAAATACTCCAGGTTAGAATATGACTGCAAAATAATCATTTTTACATTTTTCATTTCTAAAATAAATGCAACCACTAGTTTATGTTTTATAATTCTTAAACACTCCTGTGATTGTATGGTTGTCCATATGCTTAGAAAAAATTTTGGAAGGAAGCAATTTTTACCTGAGTGACTAATAGCTAAACTACAGTTTAATAGAACACTCTTTTCTAGGAATTTACGTTCCTCCCTAAACCTTATATCTTAGTTTCAGCACTCAAGGAATTATCACTGAGTATAAGCAGATAATGATTTTAATGATAGCTTGAAAATAGGGTGTTAAAATTTCCAAGTCCCAAGGGATCAAATCTTTAATGCCTGTCATCATTTTGTACTCTGTGACTAAAAGAAGGTGAGGATATTGGGAAACAGGATGCATGAAAATAGGGAAATACAGTTGAGATCAGAAAGTATTTACCTTGGGAAAATTGCAATAATAATTATCCAGGTATACCATGTATGACAATTTCAGTTCTTTTCCTTCCTTTATGTTTTATTATGTGAAAGAAGTATTTTAAAATTAAAATTAAGAATGAAAGTTAACATGTTAATAATATGTTTACACGTATCATGTAATATTGATGAAAGTACCAACGCTGATTAATGACCTTAGTTGCTGAAAATTGAAAAGACTTTGGAATAAATAAGAGGAATAAAAATTAAAAATATAAATAAAAGTAAAAATTGAAAAGCAAAATATTTATTGGGAAATTAAAATAGTTTTAAGTTAAAGTGAATTTAAGCAAGTCAAGAAGCTTTATATGTCTGAGACATTTAATCAGAAATGATAAAAATGATAATAATAGAAAATGATGATAATGTTGTCCCTTAAGATTATTTTGAAAATGAAACCAATGAGTCTTGCACTATATATCATGTATTGACATTGTTACTATGTAGTATGTCACAAAATAATTATTTTTCTTACATTATGAATTCTGTGTACTTATCTTGTATATTATGAACTAATGGTGATGATGATGTTAATAATATATATTTAAAACAAATTTGATGCTTTCCGTTATAGTTTATATAATTTGTAAAAATATAAAATACAATTAAATTGCAATTTTCCAAGAAATAAATTCAAACTAAAATATTATACTTTGCTGTTTTAGGAACCAAATATAAATATGAAAAGAAGGTATAAGATCACAAATTCATAGAAACAAGAAAAATCCATGTTCCCTAATTGTGAACATTACATTGAATTATTTAACTCAACTTATGGTCTCCAGTGAAAAAGCCACAAAAGCACAAATGACTTGTAGTTTTTCATGTGGGTGTGGAGATGGGCAGGCTGTGGGAGAAGAGGATTCTAGGGAGGGTGATTTTATGTAAGTGCATCAACAATGGACCTTTGTTAGAGTCTCCTCAGAAGCGGGAAACGTGCAAGAAACCTCCTAGAATTCCAGAGGAAAAATATCAACAGATCCCCGTGGGCTGCCTATGTAATCAAATAGGCAGTCTGGTTAGCCAAATTTAACCAAGCACAACCCCTACATTGAGTTAAGCTGTGTTGTAAATCATTTGAATTGGCCTAAATTTGCAACAGAGATACTCTTTTTCTTGTTTTTAATACATTTCTTACTATAAATTTTAACAGTAATAATTTATTAACTATTTGGATAGCATTTTATTAAACTTGTAACCATTAACAAGGCATTGTACATTTACTGTAGATTTCCACTCTGAGGAAGAGTAGTTTTTATTTTGTATTATTTGCCAGAATACCAGTATGTAGATAGTTTAGAAAACAGTGTAAGGGACTAAAATATGGTAAAGACACAATCACCTTTCTCATACAATTCATATTTGAAGACAGCTTATTTGATCTTGTCTAGCTTATCTGTAGTTCTTATTTTGTAGCTTCTTCCATCTGAAAATATTCTTTAGCTGTGTAGTTTTCTAGTATTGCCTAGGAAATCTAATTTCAATGCATGTATCCTGTGTTTCATAAAAGTTTTTTAAAGATCTAGATAAATATGCACTTATATATTATCTTTAAAACTAAATTTATGTGCAAAGGTTAAAGATGCAAATGTTAATATATCACTATAAAATTGTATTGCTTAAAATTACTGATGTTTAAAACAGAGAATGAAAAACATTCAATAAAATGCAAAACAACAGAAAAGGTATAATTTAAGAATGTATTATGCTATGAAAATTGCACAAAATATTAATTTATGATTTCAATTATATTAATTTTGCTCTTAAATTAACTTATCAGTTTTAAAAGTTTTTGTTTATTTTTCACTCTGTATAATATTTGAAATCTTTTCAAGCTGTTTTTTGTAGATTTTTAAAAAAGTGGTATTCAATGATATTTCTTCCCAATAAAATGAGTCTCCTCATAGGTAATAGTATATAGTAATAGAGAAAGATATATAGTTATAAATATATCTTGAGGTGCCAGACAAATATTTAAGGGAATAGTAGAATTACTATTTCAATACTTATTGATATTTTAAAATAGGTTTTCATTATACAAGTTGTATTTAATAAAATATGACACAGCTAACAAGGTGTTAAAACCAGCAGAGCAGCTAGTGGTGTTCTTCTGTGAGATAAACTGAAGATATGATGATAAATATATTTTAAAATTCTCCAATATTTTCTGTGCATGCTTATTCTGTACATACTGGATGGTTGTATTGGGCAGCCAAAGGGGTGCTGATGCAAAGTACCAGAACTCTGTTGGCTTTTATAAAAGGTATTTATTTGAGGTGGAAGCCTATAGTCACAGTGGCCCAAAGAGTCCAACTCAAAATTACTTTCTCCCCAAACTCTGTTGCCACATGTTGAAGCAAGATGTTGGGTGATGTCTGTGAGGGTTCAGCCTTCCTTCTTCCTCTTAATGCTCTGTGGTCTCAGCTTCTTCTGATCTCAGCTGTGGCTGACATAAGGCTCATCTCTCTTACTGGGGCTTGTTTCTTTCCAGGCTAAACTGCTCTGTTCTCTCCTTAAGGTAAGCTGTAGATGATCAGACTCCT
>JAQZBX010007751.1:0-49698 GCA_029593785.1 Cabassous unicinctus | reverse complement strand
CCATGAATGTCAGGAGAAATTTAAAAAAAAAAAAAAAGTACAAAAAGCTTCGTCAATCTTTTCAAATTAACTTGGTGTTGTCTGGTGCTCTCATTCAGTGTTCAGCTCTCCTACCCTAAAGAAAAGCATGACTTGAATGTAAGTACAGGGTGATATCCATATTTTCTGATCCTGAGTATTGTCATTTTCATGGGCTTGTGTTAACACTTCCTCACAGGAATTACCTTGTTTAAAGAAATTTGAATGTGCCGCTCTACTCCCTGTGAAATAGACTTCCTTCTATTACATGGTGTTCTATTGTATGACTTAAAGTGGGTCATTATTTTCCTCGGGTTCATTTGATTAGTTGTGTTTTTACATTGATTTAGCTGGCTTCAAGATGGTTTTACCTCTAAGGCAATTTCTTCAAGGTCAAGTCAGGGATAAGTGTCCTGGAGTAGTCTTTCTTTCAGGCTGCAACCCACAGCATTGGCACTGACATACCAGCACTGCAGTAAGCATGTAAGGGCTACTCTACTTCCTCTGAAACAAGGACAGGACTAACAATGGGAGTGCAGGATGGTTCCACACAATGCAAGGAAGTGGGTGAAGAGTGAACCAGGAAGAGTGCAATGAGCTTCTACAATTAAAAAAAAAAATGTTTTTTTTTTAATTTGGCATTCACACAGTTACTTCAATTCTTTAAGAGTTTTCTGGAATTTTGAGGAAGCTGGCTCCATCAGCTTTTGCTAGTTTTTCAAAGATTTCGTATGGGAGTCACTCCTTAGAGAGTATTTCACTGTCATCATTGTATTGGTATTCCTTTATTGTACCTTAAAGCTTTATTATATAGGATGTCTATTTTCTTAAATCCCCCTTACAATAAAGGGGTCAGCTTCTTTTTAATTTGCAGTTAATCATTCACTAGACTATTCATTAATGAAAATGCAACAACACTTATGGATTTGACAAACATAATCTATTTGGCTCATATATCAGGACAACCTTGCAAAGCCATGAAATTATATTCTTCTCAATCATAAGAAAATATGTGAATAACTACATTTAAAAAATCTTGATTATGTTTGCATGTATTACTGCCAGAAAAATGTAAAATCAAAATTGATTTAGTCATATCATAATGCTAAATTGGATTAATTAAAATATTCCATCAAATGCAAATATTTATATGAATGAAACATAGTTAAACCACTGAAGTATTAATGACAAACTGAAGTCATTTAGTCATGAATTTATTATAAAACAAGACTTAACCGTAATATGATATATGAATTACATTATTTCCACTCTACTGAAAAGAAGATTTGAATTTTTAGAGGGTACATGGGCTTTTCTGAGGTGGAATAATTTTCCCCAACATTGTAATTATACAGTGACATAATGCACATTTCTCTAATAAGCCTTTGTTTTGTTTCCTAGGTTTCTCAAAGCAAATATGAAATGGGTCAGATTAGATAATAGAAATTTATTTCCTCATGGTTTTGAGGCTGAGAAAATGTACAAACTAAAGCATCATCAAGGCAATGTTTTTTCCAGAAGACCTGCTGCTTGAAATCCTTGGCTCCTCTGTCACATGGCAAGGCACATGGCAGCATCTTCTAGTCTCTCCCTTCTCTTGTGTGTTTCATTGATTTCAGCTTCTTACTTATGTGCCTTGTTCTCTCTGTTTTTGAATTTCATTATCTTATAAAATACTCCAGTAATAGCATTTAAATAAGACCCATTCTGATTGAGGTGGGCCAAGCCATTATGTCATCATAAGTTCTAACTTACAGTAGGTTCACACCAACAGGAATAGATTAATTTTAAGAACATATATTCCTGGGGTACATACAGTTTCAAACCATCACACTCCACCTTCTTTACCCCAGAAAAACCTATTCTTTCTATTTGCAAAATTCACCATTCCATTACAATATCTTAAAAGACAAGTCATTTCAGAAATTGTTTACTACAAAATCTCATCAAAATTGGTTATAGGTGTGGTCTGTCCTAGGACACATTTCCCCTCTTTCTTGTGGACCCATGAAACCTACAGAACAATTATCTGCTTCTGATATACAATGGAAGGACCAGTATAGGATAAATTTCTCTCATTGCCATAGAGAGAAATTGGAAGGGAAAAAGTGGTCACAGGTCCCAAACAATTCTTTGACTTGCCAAACATACTCCATTAGATTTCAAGTTCTGAGAGACATCTATGGAAAGATGATTTTGTCCTCCAGTGGCATCTCCAACCTTCCCAACTTGCTCAGTGGTGATGTTCTCCCCCAATACTGGGATATATGCTCTACCCTCTTCAAGCATTTGGGTGGTGGCCAGGCTGTCCACAATCCCTGGGGCACAAGTTTTATGTGCATCCAACATTGGGATAGTGGCAAGAATCTGCCCAATCCTTGGGGCATAACATCCACCTACTGAGATGACTGGGGCAGTGGCCAGATTTCCTGCAATCTCCAGGGCACAGGCCCAACCTTCTCAGGACACTGAGATGACAAAACTCTTCCTGTACAAAGGGGTGGAAGGCCTGGCCTCTCCAAGAACTGGGGCAGACTTCCTCATACACCACACAATTACGTGGGCCCACTCTCTTGGACCAATAAGATGTCTTTGTTTCAGACTTCTATTTATATTGTTCTGATCTTGAAGTAGCTTTTTCTTCAATCTCTACCTGTTATGTCCTTTTTATTTTAAGCTTGCAATAGTTCTATTCATACAGAGCTCAAAAAAAAAAAGAAGTTGGTTTTGCATGCTGTATACAGAGGTTGAATCCATCTTTCCATGGGTCCTCCCAGATAACTGCACCTCCAATCCTGACTTGCACTGAAATGGCTAACTGAATCCATGTACAATTAAACTCTCATGAGAAACACTGTTTTCTGGGGCTTACTTTCTTTAATTTCAGAATTTTTGAAACCATGAATTTCTGGTTTCCTTCTGTCCAGGAGTTACTTCTCAGCAAATACCTTTCCTTTTGCATTTTATGATAAGCTGCAAGGAGAAATGAGGCTGAACTTTCCTCACTTAGCTTGGAAATCTTCCCAGGTAAATATCTGAGAAAATTGCTTTCCAGTTCTGCCTTCCATCTAACATCAGAACTAAATTTCACGAAGTGCTCTGCCACTTTAAAACAAGGATTGCCTTTCCCCCATTTTCCAGTAACATATTCATGATTTCCACCTAAGGTTTCATCAGATGTACCTTTTACATCCATATTTCTATGAAATAGTCTATTCAAGCAATAGGACTTTTCTGTCAAGCACCTCACAATTCTAACAGATGTTTCCACATTTTTGGTATTTGCGATAGCAACATTCTACTTTCTTGTTATCAAAATTTGTTTTAGGCTGTTAGGGTGCCCAAAATAAAGGCTGTGAAATGGGTTAGGTTAGACAATGGAAACTTATTTGCTCATGATTTTGAGACTGGAAAAATATTCACCTCAAACTTTCATTGAAGCAATGCTTTCTTCTTGAGGACCAGCTGCCAGTGATCCTTAGCTCCTCTGTCATATGGCTAGGCATATGGTAGCACCTACTGGTCACTTCATTCTCTTCCAGGTTTCAGGATTCATTGATTTTACCTTCTTGCTTCTGTGGATTTCCTTTCTCTTGGCCTGAATTTCATTCTTTTAAAAGGGCTCCAGCAATAAGATTTAGATCCATTCTGAATGAAGTGGGCCATACGTTAACTGATGTAACCTCATTAAAAGATCTTACATACAATGGAACACAGGAATGGATTAAATTTAAGAACATGTTTTACTGGGTTACATATACCTTCAAACCACCACAGCTTTGACACCATGTAAGTTTTCATGCTAGTGCCGATCTGCTGTTATTTTCAAGTTGAGAGAAGAAAAGATTTAAATCTCTCTCTCCCTCTCTCCTTCTCTGTCACTCTCTCCCTCTTTCACATGCACACACACTTACACACACAACTACCGACACACAGGTAAACATGTCTTCCTCCAATACCATTCATACATTTAATGCGCATCTGACAATCTTTCTCTAGATTGCCATATATACCTGAAAATGTTTGGTTGGCCCAGGAAAAATTCATTCCATTTAACATGAGTAGTATTAGAAAGGGCCCCATCATACTGAGTATACAAAATAATAGAATGATATATGAAAAAAAAGACAAGACAGAGAAGAATATAAAAAAATTTATTATGGGATTAGGTGATGTTTATCATCAGAGATTTCTTCAAAGAATTAACATAAATATTAAACTATTATATACTACTATACATAAAACCACATATATAAGTATATATACACACATATATGTATTTGTATATAAAGTCTTGCAGAAGAAATTTTACAGAATAATAAAAACATAGACTATAAGTTGTAAGAATTCAGAAGAAAAGAGGAAGAATGTATAAAAGTGTTTCAGAAATAAAGAATTTCAAAGCTCAAAAAAAATAATAATCTCTGCTAAAACACAGTTAATAACAATAAAAATGGTTTGAAATGAGAGCATGCAAATAAATTGGAAAGAAATAAAAAGTTATGATATTTGAGACATGTCAGAGCTGTGCAAGAGAGTTAAATATACTCAAAATTTCCATTATTGGTATCCCTGAAACAAATAAGAAATAAATAAGATGCCTGGAACTATACTAAACATTTGATTCAAGAAATTTTTTCAAGAATAAAAGAAGGCTTTGATCTGTAGCACAATGTATCATAAACTCTTCAAAGTAAAATAAGCTTGAGCCCAACTATAGCTGTGAGAGGCTTATGAGATAAAGAATGAATCCTTAGAGATTTTAGAGAAAAATAATCATTGTTTGTCTGATCCACTTTTGCCTGATTGAAGCAATTGTTAATTATATTTAATCTAATAAGATAATACTCAATAAAAATATCTTCAGTGATATTGACATAGCACATGATAAAAGTCAACAGCCTGGGTCACAAGACAAGTCTCAATAAATTTTAAAAGATAGAAATTATACAAAACACTTTCTTTGAGCATAATGGAATGAAGTTGGAAATCAATAATGCACAGAAAATGGGAAAATTCATAAATATATGGAGATTAAACAACACATGCTTAAATAATCAGTGGGTCAAAGAAGAAATTGCAAGAGAATTCTGCAAATATCTTGAAACGAATGAAAATGAGAACACAACGTATCAAATCTTATGGAACACTGCAAAGGCAGTACTGAGATCGAAATTTATAGCCCTCAACACTTACATTAAAAAAGAAAAAAGATCTAAAGTTGAAGATCTAACTGTACACCTGGAGGTACTAGGGAAATTACAGCCAACTAATCCCAATCCAAGCTGAAGGAAAGAAATATTAAAGATCAGAGCAGAAATAAAAATGAAATTGAGAACAAAAAACAATAGAGAGAATCAACAAAACCAAAACTTTGTTCTTTGAGAAGATCAATAAAATTGATAAAGCCTTAAGTAGACTGATAAAGCAAAAACAGAAGAGATGCAAATAAATAAAATCAGAAATGAGAGGGGGGAAATTACCACTGACATTGCAGAAATAAGAGAGACCATAAGAGGATACTATGAACAATTATGCCAAAAAACTAGACAATATAGACAAGATAAACAAATTCCTAGAAACACAAGAACCACCTACACTGACCCAAGAAGAAATAGAAGACCTCAACAAACCAATCACAAGTGAAGAGATTGAAGCAGTCATCAAAAACCTCCCAAACTATGGACTAGAGTGGATTTACTGGTATTCTACTATAAAAATATTGTGATTCTAGAAATGGAAGAAATTAGAGCATTGATGTGGAGCCAGTGGCCACTGGAGGCTCTAGGGTCAAGGAGAGGGAGAAACAGTTGTAATATGGGGGATTTTTCAGGACTGGGGAATCATCATGAATGACACTGCAATGACAGATATAGGGCATTTTGTATCATCACATAACCTGCAGATCTGTGTGGGAAAGAGTGTAGACTACAGTGTGATCTATGGTCCATGCTTAATGGCAAAGCTCCAGGATGCGTTTATCAACTGCAATGAATGTGCCACAATAATGAAGGATGTTTATGTGGGAGGGTGTGAGAGGTGTGGGGAGTGGGACATATGGGAATCCCTATATTTTTGCATAACATTTATGTAATCTAAGTATCTTTAAAAAAAAATATTTTTGGAAAAAAACAAATAAAAAAAACAAAAAAACCTCCCAAAGATAAAAAGCCCAGGATGAGTTGGCTTCACAGGCAAATTCTAGCAATCATTCAAAGATTATCTAATACCAACCTTACTCAAGCTCTTCACAAAACTATTGAAAAGGGAAGAACACTATGAAACACATTCTATGAAACCAACACCACTGTAATAACAAAACCAGATAAAGGTACTACAAAAAAAAAAAAAAGAATATTTCAGACCAACATCCTTAATGAATATAGATGCAAAGTCCTCAAAAAATATTTTAAAAATGAATCCAAAAGCACATTAAAAGAATTATACACCACAGCCAAGTGGGTTTTATCCCAGGTATGCAAGGATGGTTCAACATAAGAAAATCAATTAGTGTAACAAACCACATTGATAAATTAAGAAGAAAAATCACATGATCCTCTGAGTTGATGTAGAAAAGGCATTCCACAAAATACAGCACCCTTTCTTGATAAAAACACTCCAAAAGATAAGAATAGAAGGAAGCTTTCTCAATATGGTAAAGCACAGAAATGAAAATCCTACAGCTAGCATAGAACTCAGTGGTAAAAGACTGAAAGTTTTCTGGCTGAGATAAGGAACAAGACAAAGATGCCCACTGTCACCATTATTATTCAATATTGTGCTAGAGGTTCTAGCTTGGGCAATTAGGATAGATAAAGAAATAAAAGTTACCCAAATAGGAAAGGAAGAAGTAAAACTTTCACTCTTTGCTGATACTATGATCCTATATCTAGAAAATACTGAAATATCCACAACAAAGCTTCTAGAACTAATAGACTAGTTCAGCAAAGCAGTGGGATTCAAGAATAATATGCAAAAATCAATAACATTTCTATACACTGTTGAAATGAAATCTGAGAAGGAAATCAGAAAAAATTCCATGTATAATATCAACTAAAACAATCAAATATTTAGGAATAAACTTAACCAAAGACACAAAGGACCTGCATTCAGAGACCTACAAAACATTGCTATAAGAAACCAAAGACTTAAATAAGTGGAAAGACATTTCATGTTCAGGGATTGGAAGACAAAATATCATTAAGATGTCAATTCTATCCAAACTGATTCACAAATTCAATGTAATCCCAATAAAATTCCCAACAGACTTTTTTGCAGAAGTGTAAAAGTCAATAATCAAATTCACTTGGAAGGGTAAGGGGCCCCCAATAGCCAAAAATGTCTTTAAAAAAAGAAGAACAAAGTTGGAGGACTCTCACTTCCTGACTTTAAAGCATACAACTTTGTTACAGTGGTAAAAAAACAAAACAAAACAAAACAAAAACCAGTTTGGTTCTGGCATAAAGACAGACAGATAGAACAATAGAACAGAATAGAGAACTCAGAAATGTCTCCTTACATCTACAGCCAAGTGATTTTTGACAAGGTTGTTAAGTCCACCCAGCTGGGCCAGAACAGTCTTTTCAACAAATGGTGCTGGGAGAACTGCATAGCCATTTCCAAAAGAAAGAAAGCAGACCCTTATCTCACACCTTATAGAAAACTTAACTCATAATGGATCAAGGACCTAAATATAAAAAGCAACCACCATATAAATACTAGGAGAAAATGTAGGAAAACCTTTTCAAGATCTTGTTATAGGCAGTAGTTGCTTAAACCTTACATCCATAGCATAAGCACCAAAAGAAAATGTAGATAAACTGGACCTCCTCAAAATTCAACCCTTTTGCACTTCAGAGGATCTTGTCAAAAGGGTGAAAAGGCAACTAGCTCAATGGGAGAAAATATTTGACAATCACATATCCAATAAGGGTTTAATATCCATGATATATAATGAGATCATAAAACTCAACAATAAAAAGACAAACTTAAGATTAAAAAAGGGCAATGTAGCAGGATTCCCCAGGATGGGAATTCAATATTCTTTCAGTTATTGTGTAGGTCTCCACCTGCCTAGACAAAGCCCCATGAACAATTGAATATATTCACGTGCCTTAGAGGCATGCCTCAGGTGCATGCCTCCCCACATAATCCCAAATCATAGACACCCTGCACCAGTAATCCTCCAATGCAACAGTTGTAACCCTTCTGCAATCCAAAACCTCCCCCAAAACAAAGCCAAAAACACAACCAAATGAAATTAATAAGAAAATAAAATAATAATAATAATAATAAACAGATAAAATACAAAAATACAAAAATAAAATATAATAATTCATTTTGTCTTTAATCACTGTAAGATCTTATATTTTATGTACAGTGACAATTTCTTCTGTATGTCTCCCAAAAGTCTTATGTTTTCACTGTATCTTCAAAGAAGCTTTAGGTTATAGAAAAGTTACATAGAAAATATGGAGGATTCCCATATACCCAACACCTTCCCGCTCTCCCACTCTCCACTACTGGTAACATTTTACATGTGGACAGTATATTTGTTACGATTGATGTACAAATATTGAATCATAGTTACTATCGTCAGTCGTTTACATTATGGTTTACATTTTGCACCGTATCTTTTTATACATTTTGACAAAATGTAAATAGCCTGTATCCATTATTGCAAGATCATGCAGAAAAATTCCAATGCCTTAAAAATACCCCGTATTCCATCTCTTCTATACTTCCCTGCTCCGCCCCCCTCAGAATCTATGTAACTACTAAGTTTCTATATTTGAAGAATAAGGTTCATAGTTACATATAATAAGCCCCCGAGTACATGTGAAGTGCCTAGCAAAGAAAGGCAGACCCTTATGTCAGGCCCTAGGTATTGATGATTGCACTTATGAACCTTCCCTTGTGAAATTGAAACTTAGTCTAGTATTATACATTGCCTAAGAGTTACCTCCTTAAATCTTTCTTGTTGTTCAAATGTGGCCTCTCTCTAAGTCAAACTCACCATGTAGAGCCACAACCTTCCTCCTGGCGTGGGACATGACTTCCAGGTTTGATTCTTCGGGGTACCGAGGGACTATTACCAAGCACTGACTAGTGATGTATCTTGAAAAGGACCTTGACCAAAAGGGGGAAATATGAAATACAAATGAGTTTTTATGGCTAAGAGATTTCAAAGTGAGTTGGGAAGTCATTCCAGAGATTACACTTATGCTCGTCTCAGCAGGATCTCATTGACTGTCACAGTAAACAGTGCCTCAAACAGTGTGCTCCTGAGGCCTCTAGAGACATGTAGACCATATAAGCAGGGCAGAGAATTTTAGGAAGTCTGCACCTTATCAGTGGGTCTTACTTTAGAATTTATGTGCCCCAATTTAACAGAATTAGACTCATTTATAATTTCCCTACATTTGAATCTTCTGCCCCATTTATTTGAACCTATAGTTAACACTATACTTGTTAAATATATGTCCCAGAGACTTAAATCTTTTGTCAGTTCATATGCTGATTGAACCCTGAATCTCAGCAGAGTTGCATTCAGCACCTACTCTCCAGTTCATTGGATTCACCCAGGTCAACTAACAAAAGGATGATGATAGACAATGCCCATACCAAAATTCAGAAAGTATCTATAACTGCCAGCAAGATAGTTCAATCTATCAGCCCCATGGGATCTAAGCCAATCAGTCAGAAACAGAGGGGGTATCACTATCCCAAAATCCCCAAGATTGGAGAATGAACAAGTCTAAAGTAGACTCGTTATTATTCTATTATAGACTTATTATTCTAACAACAGAAGAACTTGAATCATTGATATAAAAGCAGTGGCCACCAGAGGTTCAAGGGGGAGAGGGAGGGAAGAATAATAGTAATTTGGGGGCACTTTTGGGAGTTTGGAATTTTCTTGCATGACATTATAATGATGGATACAGACCCTTATACATTTTGTCAAAACCTATAAAATTGTGCAAGATACAGTGAAAAGTATAAGGTAAACTATATAGTCCAAAGTTGGTAACAGTGCTTCAGTACGTGTTCATCAATTGCAACGAATGTTCCGCACTAATGAAAGACGTTAATGTGGGAGAAGGTAGGAAGGGGAGGGAGTGGAGTATGTGGGAATCTCTCATATTTTTGATTTAACATATATGTAACCTGAAGCTTCTTTAAAAATAAAAAAGATTAATTAAAAAAATGGGCAAAAGTCTTGAAAAGACAGTTGTCCAAGGAAAAAATACAAATGGCAAAGAAACACATGAAAAAGTTTTCAACATCACTAGCAATTAGGGAAATGCAAACCAAAATTACAATGAGATATCATTTCGCACCTATTAGACTGGCCACTATTAAAAAGACAAAAAGCTAAATGTTGGCGAGAATGTGGAGAGATAAGAATGTTTATTCACTCTTGGTGCGATTGTAGAATGGTACAGTGTGGAGGACTGTTTGAATGTTCCTAAGGAAGTTGAATATAGACTTGCCATTGGACCCAGAAATACCATTACTAGGTATATACCCAGAAGTACTGAGAGCAGTAACATAAATAGACATCTGCACAACAATGTTCATAGTGGCATTATTCACAATAGCCTAAATTTGGGAACAACCCAGGACAACCCAGGTATCTATTAACTAATGAATAGATAAACAAATGTGATGTATACACAAGATGGAATATTAATCAGTGGTAAGAAGAAATGAGATTGTGAAGCATATAATAACATGGATGAACCTGGAGGAAATTATGTTGAGTTAAGCAAGCCAAACACAAAAGGACAAATACTGTATGATTGTGCTATTATGAACTAAATATATTATGCAAAATCCTGGAATTAATAATTAGAATATAGGTCACCAGAAAATAGAATGAGCATAGGGAATGGAAAGCTGATGGTTAATCTGTGCAGAATTGGTCAAAAAAAAAAAACAAAACCTTGTTTGGAAGTCATTGGAAATGAATGGAAATATTGTGAGCACATCTTGGTGTTTGTGACTAGCAGAGCTATTATTTAGGTATGACAGTAGTAGAAAGGGAAAGCATAAAGACAGTTACATTACTAGAAGGAAAGTTAAAATATGTAACATGGGGCTGTATATCATAGTGAAACTTCATGGAAAATACTAATATATTTATATTGTATATATAAGACAGTTTTTATGAAATATAAATACAAATAAGCTAGAGAGAAAGAAACAGAATAGCAGCTATGTGAGGCAAGGGAAGCAAAGAGAGATTGGGAGGTGATGAGTTTGGTTGGTTGGTTGGTTGGTTTTTGTCTTTTAATATTGTTGCTATTGTTTCTGGAATAATGAAGGTGCTTTAGGAATGATTGGAGTGATGAATGCACAACTATGTGATTGTACCAAATGCTATTGATTGTATACCTTGGATGGATTTATGCTTTATTATTATGTATCAATAAAACTGATTTGTTAAAAAAACACATTATGATACCATTTCATATCCACTAGAATGATGAAGATTTAAAAATTGGGAAATAAGTATTGGAAAGGATGTGGAGAAATAAGAACAATAATTCATTGTTTGTGGGAATGTAAAGTGGTACAGCTTCTGCAGAAAAGAGTTTGGTGGTGCCTCAGAAAGTTAAGTATAGAATTACTATATGACCCATATGATTGCACTATCCCACTTCTAGGTATATACACAAAATAATTGAAAGCAGGGATTCAAACAGATATTTGCACATGAATGTTCAAAGTGGCATTATTCATTATTGTCAAAAGATGGAAGAAACCCAAGTGTCCATCAACACATGAAAGGATAAATAAAATGTGGTATATACATCCAATGGAATATTATTCAGCCTTAAAAAAAGAAATAACATTTGATACATGCAACAACATGAATGAGCCTTAAAGACAACATGTTGAGAGAAATAAGCCAGATTCTAAAGACAAACATTGTATAAACTCACTGATATGAAATAATTAGACTAAGCAAATTCATAGAGCCCCAGACTAGAATATTGGTTATCAGGGCCTAGGGTCGGAGTAGGAAATGGGGAGCAAATTGTTAATGGCTACAGAGCTTCCGCTTGAGGTCAGAGAAAGATTTTGGCAATGGATAGTGGCAATGGTAGCACAACATTGTGAATATGATTAACAGCACTGAATTATATATGTGAATGTGGTTAAAATGATGTGCTCATCTGAGTCTTTTGTAGGCTCCAGAAATTATGTTTTTAAGCTAACCCATTCATGTGCATGCAAACCTATTTATGTGGGGCCTTTTGATTAAATTTAGTTAAGAGGCCCTTAGATTAGATCACTTTTGATTAGATCACTGCACTTTAGAGACTTTGATTAGATTGCAGGATCCAAGGTGGGTTTTAATCTTTTAATAGAGTGCTGTAAACTGAGAAGAGGGGAGAGGAAAAGCAGCCATTTTACCCTGCCTTGTAAGTGAGGACTCCAGGGTAGCCAGAAGCTGCAGAAAGACAGAGAAATCCCAAGATGCTGAGAGAGAGGTCAGAGATTGGACTCAGCAGAGCAAAGAGGCTTCAGAGAGGAAAAAAGGCCCCCATTTGGCTATGCCAATGGAACAGCTCGAACCTAAAAGACACAGGCCTAGAGGAGAGGGGAGAGCCATATGCCTGATCAACCACAGCTGAACTCAAGGAAAAAGTGAGCCTGTAGGAGAAATCAGAGATTGGCCACCATTTTGCCTCACCATGAGGCAGGAGCGTCTAGGATTGCCCACACCAAACTTTAGTGAGACAACATCTCTGATGATGCTTTGATTTGGACATTTTCACGGCCTTGGAACTGTAAGATTTCACCCTAGTAAATTCCCACTATAAAAGCACCCCCCCCAAAAAAAAAAGTCAACAGCCATTTATTTTAAAATATTGTACAATTCTAGAGAACTATTTGGCAGTCAACAATAAAGTTAAATTAACACTTATATAACCCAGCAGTTTTTCTTCAAGATATGAAAGAATGTATAAATTATGGTGTATTCATACAACAGAATATTATTAACCAAAAAAATAATGAATTACACACACATGCAAAAATATGGATGAATTAATCTTTACAACATGATGTTGGTGTAAATAGCCAGATACTAATGAATGAAAACTGTATACTTTCATTTATGTAAAACTCTAGAATAGACAGCTATAATTTATTGTGACAGATTGCACATCATTTTGCCTTCTGTTTACCCATGGCCATGGTGAAGTGACTAGGGCCCTTTCCATGGGAATATGGGAATAACCTAAATGTTCTATATCTTGATTTTGAAGGTGGTTACATGGCTATTTAAATTAGTGAAAATTCAAGAAACTCTATACATGAAAGATGTGCATTTTATATGTATAATTTAAACGTCAATAAGGCTGATTTTATAATGTTAATATATAAGAATATCCAACAAATTTCAGTAAAAAAAATTGTGAGGAAATGGCAGCTTTTCTTAGCGAGCATTATTAAGAGATAATTGGAAAATTACAGTAATTAAAATTATTTGTGACTATGCAAATATGCAGATAGGAAAAATCTTTTTTTAAAAAAATATATAAATGAAAAAAGGTCAGAAATATAATACCTAAATACATAATGGAAATTTAACTTTTGATAAAGGGAAATTCAAATCTTTGGAAGGAAAATTACAAAATAATGTTCCTGGCACAAATGATGAATAACCTGCCCCATTAGCCTGCCTCCAAAACTCAGGAAACGAATTTGAGGAGCAGAGATGGGGCGCTTGAGCTTCCCACCCAGCCTCTGAGTGACAGGGTACTACGAGGCACCAAGGCCCTTCTACATTTTGGAGTGAAGTTTCCTTGGCTCACAGGTCTACCTGTGAAGTTGCTGGGAAACCTGTCAGCCAAATTATGTCGAAGGAGGAAGATAAAGATGCAGTCAAAACAAAAAAACGGGACATTTCTCCTAGGCCATGTCTGGCTACACTGCAGGCACTTGGTAAACCAGGGGATGGTCAAGAATGGCATGAGCTGGAGTCAAGCGGATCCTGGCCAAGTCTACTCTCTGCAGACAGCAGTAAGCACAGCAGTGGACGAGTAGGCTGGAGGCTGGAATCTAGCGCCAGCTCTGGGTTCAAATCACTGAAAAACGTGGTGTATGACAGATGAGAAAAGTGAAGCACGCTTGACTTCCCCAGAGCGGCAATGAACACGGCTGAATGTCCAATGGGAGTAGTGTGTGAATTCCAAGGCCCCGTCCCGCTCTAATGTCTGTCTGAATGTCCAAGAGCTGCTGAAATGGACAGGAACGATTAGACTCACTCTTGTGGCCTACAAGAGCTGAACTAAGACCTTCTGAGGGGGAAGGTAAAGTTGGTTCATGATGACAACCTGACAGTAATGATGTGTGCCCAGAGGCAGCATCCCCATGGAAGGGCACCAATGCTCAGCATGCCCTCAGTTGGTCAGGAAAATTTGCCAGAGGAGCTCACTCCAGAATAGAGCCCTGACTGATGGATAAGACACAGCCACGATCAGGAAAATGCAGCCATGGAAACAATGATTACTTTCACTAAATAGCATGTGCATGGTTGCCTCTTTATTCCATATGGTAAGCTCTTGGTGGTGATTGTCATCATCTCCATTTCATCGGTGAAATAACGAGGCTTAGTGAGAGTCAATTTTCTAGCCAAAGTGTTGGACCTAGCAGTAGAGGGCCTGGGATTCTGTTGTAAGCCCTTGGAGCCTGAGCCTCTGGCCTCTCAGACACCCAGCCTCTCTATGGATGTGAAGAATGCAGGAAACCGTCAACTGCAAGCAGATGCAACAGTACATTCTTCCTCATCATCTTTTTCTTTTCCAAACTTTATTTCAAATTCAAAAAATAAAATAACAAGCAAAAGACAGTTCAACAAGTTATGGAAGGATTACTCCTAAAAACTTCTGTCCAGGCACTTTTATCTCATCTAATCCCAACAACAAACTCATTTGTTCCTTCAGTGTTCAGAAAGCTGCACAGATGAACACAGATTAAATGACATAGTCAATTTCTCCTTACTAAGGATGAAAATGGAGAAGAGAAAAAATGTTCATATAGCACAAAACCAAACCCCAATTCTTCTTTTTTACCTTTAGTATTAATATAGTAACCTCTTTGCTTTTGCTACAAAAACAAAATATTGTTGTTAACTATAGTCTTTATATGTGGACCCATTTTCAGAAGGACCTTTTGATTAGCTTACTTCAGTTAACATAGGACATATCTCAGTGAAGACGGGTCATAATCCTCTTACTGGAATCCTTTAAAAATGAAATAAATACAGAGAGAGAAAGAGAGAGAGAGAGAGAGAGAGAGAGAGAGAACACCACAGGAGCAATAAGGTGACATGAACAAACACCAAAAGAGAAGGGAGATACCAGCAGAGGCTACCATGTGCCTTGCCATATGGCAGAGGAGGAGCAAAGGATTATCAGTAACCAGTCTTCTGAAAGAAAGCATTACTTTGCTTTGACATTTTCCTAAACTCTAAAGATAAGTGAATAAATTCCCATTGTTTAAGCTGTATCCAATTCATGGTATTCCTTTAAGAAGCCTAGGAAATTCAAACAGTATATAATCCAAAAAATTGAAAGTGGGGACTTTCAGATATTTGCACACCGTCATTCATACCAGCATTATTCACAATTGTCAAAAGATGGAAGCAAGTTAAGTGTCCCTCAACCAATGAATGAATAAACAAAATGTGGTATATACATAGGATAGAATATTATTCATCTATAATAAGGAATGAAGTCCTGATGCATGCAACAACGTGGATGAAAATTGAGGACATTATGTTGAGTGAAATAAACCAGGCACAAAAGGACAAATATTGCATGATCTCACTGATATTAAATAATGAGAAAAAGCAAACTTTAGAGTCAGAATCTTGAATATAGATTACCAGGGAATGGTGGGTGGGGGGTAGGGAATTAGGAGTTAACACTTAAAATGTACAAACTTCCTATTTGTAATGATGGAAATGTTTTGTTAATGGATAGTGGTAGCACAGAATTGTGAATGTAATTAATAGCACTGAAACATGTATCTGAATGTCATTGAAAGGGGAAATGTTAGGTTGTATATATAGTAATAGAATAAAATTTAAAAAAAACAATAACCTTGAACCTGAACAGTAACTCTAAGTTAAATCATGGGCTATATTTAATAGTAAACGATTTAAAATGTGCTTTCATCAAATATAAAAAAACATACCACACCAATGCACGGTGTTAATAATAGGGGTATGTGGTAGTTTGAGGCTTTTAAAGACCCCAGAAAATCCTGTTTGAGCTGATTCATTCCTATGGGTGTGAGCCTATTGTAGGTGGAAACTTTGATTGGATTACTTCAGTAGGGCATGGCTCAGGGTGGGTCGTGGTCCTCTTACTGGAGTCCTTTAAAAATGGAATGAATACGGAGAGAAAGACAGAAAAAACAAAAGGAGCTCAGAGAGAAACACACAGCAGCTAAGGTGAAAACTACAAGAGCAAGAAGTTGAAATCAATAGAAACTGAGAGAAAGAAAGCCACAGATGGAGCAGCCAGAAGCTGAAATTAAGGGATCTAGGAGGAGAAGGCCAAGACTGGCAGACAAGCCACATACCTTCCCAAATGTGGCAGAAGAGTCCAGGATCACCTGCAGCCCATATTCAGAGAGAGAGAACTGCCTGATAATGCCTTGATTTGGACACCTTACTCAGCCGCAAGAACTCAAAGCTTGCAAGCCAATACATCCCCATTATAAAAGCCAACCCGTTTTTGGTACATTTCTTTTAGTAGCTTTTAGCAAACCAAAGCAGGGTACATATGGAAATCCTGTATTTTATTCATGATAGTTTTGTAAACCCACAACTTCTCTAATTAAAAACAAAAATGTTCCAAAGGCTTTCTGGAAAACAGGTTAAAAACAAACTATCTTTATAGAAAAGTTAATTTAGAAATTTGGACTGTTCTTTTATTAGCTTATTTAGAACATATTAATACACATGAAAATAATTTGCAAAACAAAGTAATTAGTTTTTATTAAAACAGACAAAATTCAAGTGTAGTTTATACAGAATTCTGCTATGTAATATATATAATTCTTCCTCAGAATTAACCCTCTTTTCTTTCTTAAATAGAAACAGACTATTTGCATTAATTTTAATGGTTCAAGTGCTTGATTTCTCCCTGCAAGAAATTGCACACTTCAGTACTTCATACCTGCTGATATAATAATTCATATAATTTCACAAGGTGTCAAAAGTGCCTTTAAGTAGAAGTGAAAAAATGTGTACTAAAATTAACAATAATCTCCCACCACTTTCTGATGAATAGGAGAACAAGGTCATCGATTTCAACTCAGAGGGTATGACTTTTCTCTCAGTTTTCTCTGGTACTACTAGCCGTGGTGATGGTGTTGCACTTTCCTTTCGTACTGGTGAGCAGCACTGAATAGAATAATACTAGCCCATCCATTAAGAAATAACAAGGCCATATCACAGGATAAATTAATAATTTATTGCATTGTAGTAAACAATGGTACCCAAACATACTCAAAAAATTCATGCAGCATTCATAATGTGGTGTTTATAGAAAGATTTTCAAATTTATTGGACCCTGTTAGAATAATATGGATATTAGGCAAAATGTACCTACTCACAAAGAAAACTAAAATCTTAGCATATTGTTAGATACTCAGAGTTTGAACATAGTTTCAGAACAAGCAGAATTTCATTGAGTAACATAAGGACAGTTCTGCCTGTATGTCTTAGCTGCTTTTTAATTATTTATGGAGATATGTCACAAGACTACCAAATAACATCTGCTGAATCAATTGTTCCATTCCATTTCCCAAAGGAAAAGTGCACAGGTAACAGTACCCACCCTAACATTGCCTTTACTTATCCTTTTTGGCAATCTCAATAAAAAGGACACTGTAAAGTATCCAATTTTGAAATTGCATCAATTAGCCATTTTGTGATGGTGAAAAATTAAAAAGCATCTTCTATTTAATACAATGCTTCTCACACTTATTTCTTCAGAGTACTTGAATTATTGAGGCAGCTAATTTGTCAAATTTGTGAGCATTAAAATCACTTTAAAAATTAAAAAGCAAGAAAAGTCATTATTTAATGCCCCAGAGAAATACTTCAATGACTAAGGATTGGGCATTATGCCATCATGACAGATGGGTAAGAGTGTCAGCCACCAAGCAATGTGTATACATTAAGTGTGAATACTTTAGTCAGGATCTAAGAAAAAGCCACTTCACTAGTGTCTGGTTATAAGATGATACCTATATGTCACCCAAACATGCCACAGACCATTATCAACCTATCTAAGTAATCAAAAATTAGAAGGTCTTTGAAACTATGTAAATGAACGGAAAAGTAGATCTCTTTGATTAGCTGTCATAGCAGATAATACAAAATGGTATATCAAAAATTCATATCTCTCTTTTAATTTTAAATCTATAGAAACTCCAATTTTGACAGATTTCTCATTTTCAATTATTTTGAAAGTTGAGTGGTCAGTAGATAGACCAAACTGTCACACTGGTAGAATCCTTAGGAGATTAAACAAAAATTTCTACCTGCCAGCTTTCTCATTTAATGGACTCAATTGTGGGATTAAGGATGTTATTTTTCATTTTTGATATGAGCTCAATTCAAATGACTATATCATTACAAATACATTTTTCATTCCTTTACCACATGTAAATATTCATGATATATTTTTTGGAGAAAAACAGGAAAGAAGATAGAATGACGTAGAATTGTCAGCATAATAAAATCTACCTCCTTAGCCAATTAATATTTTCTTTTGTTTCACATTTCAAATACACTTTTAGTTGCCATCTTGTGTCTAAGCATATATATTTCACACTGAATCATGACACTGTTCACTATTGAAGTGACTCAGAAATCCATCATAAGTTGACATCAGGTCAGTATCTTTATGTTCATTTTTTATGGTTGTGGTTTGTTGTAATTTCATTGACCTTGACAATCTCCAAAGCTGGCAGTTGGCCATTATTCTGAGTATCAGGCTCAAGTGTAGGAACTAGTTTTAAGTGACTAAATTAGCTCTACCTTCACCAAGGGATCTAGTCATGTGAGCTCCACAGGTTCAACATGATCATTATTTTGGATATTATGTGGAAGTTTTTGTGTGATGAGACACAAACACAGATACCCTGTCAAAGGTCCTAAAATGGGAGAGGGGAAAATGAGAGTGGCAGTGCGACTGGGTTCTTCCCTAACCTTCTGTGAAGATCCATGGGGTTGGGGGTGGAGGGCGTGGAGAAGGGCACATTGAGTCCCAGGCTCTTGCCTTTATTCTGCCCCCTCCAAGAAGGTTAGGACATTCCTGAAGATACTGGGAATTGACAGTTTCAAACTATATGATGCAAAAAGCAGAAGTTCTTGCCACTTCTCTGTCTGGAGAAGCTGAGGGGAGCGTCTTTTTATCCAAGTCATATGAAAATATAGGCCTTACTTGTATATTATGCAGTGCAAAAGGGCAAGGGACCATTTGGAGAAGAAGAAGCAAGAGCCATTGGTAGAAAAGAGGCAGGTGCCATTCGGAGAAGCTAAGGGTGGCTCTTATCATCCAATCATATGAAGGTACATGCATTGCTAATTGTAGTTATGCCCAGTCCAGGACTAGATGGGATACTCCATCAAAAAGGAAGCACACGACCAGACAAAAAAGATGAGGCATCAAATATAATTTCTTTTATGATATTGCACTCATCAAGCAACTAGAGTTCTATTGTGCCAGCATGTGGTACCTTTATTTTCCTCTCCAATTTTAATGCAGCTCCTTCATCACATCAGTTTGTGAAAATATTTTATCAATATGGATGGCTACTCTAAGAAAATGAGGTCATTGTCAATACCTCTTTAATTTAGTAATTTTTGTTTCTATCCTTTCTTTTCTTTTTACCCATGAAAGCATAATTCAAAAAACCAAAAATAGAGACCACTTAAACAAACAATGTCGAACAATTTTGAAATCTTAGTGAAGGGATTCACTCTTAGAGAAAGAGAAAGCATTTTGAAAGTCATCAGTGGATTTATAATGTATATTTGACAACACAAATCTTAAAATACAAGTTTCATATGTGAACCAATGTTTAAATATTAGCTTAATATTTATTTTGTGTTAGTAGCTAACTTTCACATTAAAATAATTCATACAAAATATATTATTTTTATCAATTCCTCTCCCTGTTTCCAAAATTCATTCATTCATTCATTCAACAAGTGTTATTGAGTGCATAGTACATGAAGGGCACTCCTCGGCCCTTGGAAAGATCCTGACCTTTTTCATGTTTATATTCTCCCAGGGGGAGAAAACAATAAACACGCATCTTAAGTAAGTTATGACCAGTGTTAGAAATTGGAAAGTGATAAGGGAAAGGGAGAGTTAATTTAATAGTGGCAGTAAGAGGCAGTAATGAAAAGAGCATTTAGTCAAATGACTTCAACTTGCTTATCATTTCCTCCATCTCTTTACGTCTTCTTGATACATTTCTGGACCTTTCAGACTATTACTTCTTCACCTGAAAAATCTATGCCATTTCTCTCTCTCTCTCTTTAATTTTTATTTTGGTAACATATATATGACCTAAAATTTCCCCTTTTAACCACATTCACATATTTAATTTGGTTCTGTAAATAACACTCACAATGTGCCACCATTAGCACCATCCATTCCCAAAACTTTACAATCAACCCAAACAGAAATTCTGTAAAAATTTAGCATTAACTCCTTATTCCTTAGCTCCAGCTCAGCCCCTGGTAACCTATATTCTAGATTCTAACTCTATGTGTTTGCTTATTATAATTATTTCATATCAGTGTGATGATACAGTATTTGTACTTTTGTATCTGGCTTATTTCACTCAGCACAATGATCTCAAGGTTTATCCATGTTGTTGCATATATCAAGAATTCATTCATTTTCACAGTTGAATAATATTCCAAACTATGTATATACCACATTTTGTTTATCTTTTCATTGATTGATGGATGCTTGGGTTGCTTCCATTTTTGGCAATTGTGAATAATGCCATTATTATTATCAGTGAGCAAATATCAGTTCTAATTCCTGCTTTCAATTCTTCTGGATATATGCCTAGTAGTGGGATTGCTGGGTCATATGATAATTCTATATTTAACTTCCTGAGGAACTGCCAAATTGTCTTCCACAACAGCTGCATCATTTGAAATTCCCACCAACAGTGAATGAGTGTTCCTATATCTCCACATCCTCTCCAACATTTGTAATTTTCTGTTTGTTTGTTTTTTAATAGCATCCATTTTAGTGGGTGTGAAATGATACCTCATTGTTTTGATTTGCACTTTTTTAATAGGTAATGATGTTAAGCATCTTTTCATGTTCTTTTTAACCAATTATATGTCCTCTGTGGAGAAATGTCTATTCAAGTCTTTTGCCAATTTTTTAATTGGGTAACTTATCTTTCTATTTTTGATTCATAGGATTTCTTTATATAATCTGGATTTTAAAACCTTGTGAGATGCAAATATTCTCTCTGACCTGATTTTGTGATAATCAGGGTAGGTTAAACATTTGCTATATTAGAAACCATGCATGTGTCCCCAGACCTAGATTTTTCCTCCTAGGTCTGGTTTATAGAATGCTGGTGATAAACTAAACCTGATTTAGTATATGACCATCTTGTATGGGAAAAAAACTGTAACTTTGGGTATCTTTGGTCAACCTTAAGAGATATAGCAGGGGGACAGATGTGGCTCGGGTGGTTGGGCATCCATCTCCCATATGGAGGGACCTGGGTTTGATCCCTGGAACCTCCGGGTAAAAACAAAAAAAGAGAAATATAGAAGGCGCGTGGGCTTCTAGGCCCCATGAGCAGGTGAGCCTCCAGGCCCTGCAAGCAACGCAGCAAGATGATGACGTAACAGGAGAGTGACACAAAGGAAAGCCAAGACGAGAGGTACCGAAAAACAAGCAACTAAGGTTACACAGGCGGTAGGACACTTCTCTCCCACATCAGAGATTCCGAGGATCGAATCCCATTGAAGACAGGAGGAGAAGGATGAAAAGAGAGGGTAGGAAACAGGCACAGAGAGTTGCCCAATGAATGGACACAGAAACAGCAAAAACTGGGGGAGGGGGAGGTAAATAGATAAAAGTAAATAAACAAGTAAATAAATCCTTAAAAAAAAATTAAAAGGGAGGAAGATACGGACTATAGTTAGTAATACTTTGATGATGCTCTTTCATGATTTGTTAACAAATGTTTCACAACAATGCAGGGTGTTTGGGCAGGGGTGTGATGTGTGGGAGCCTTTTATGATGTTATGCATGTTTGTTTTGTAAGTTCACAATATTTAGTGAACACTTATACTTTATGTATGTTCATGTATGAATGATATACTTCAATAAATTGTTTTAAAAAATAAAAGAAAAACCTTGTGAGATACGTGGTTTCCAAATATTTTATCCCATTGAGTAGGTTGCCTTTTCACATTCATGATAAAGTCCTTTGATACACAAAAGATTTTACTTTTGATAAGGCCCCATTTATTTATTTTTTCCTTCATTGCTTGTGCTTTGGGTGTAAAGTCTAAGAAACCATTGCCTAAAGCAAGATCCTGAAAATGCTTCCCTATATTTTCTTCTAGCAATTTTATGGTCCTCCTTGCTTTATTTAAGTTTTTGATCCAATGTGAGGTAGGGGTCCTCTTTCATTCTTTTGCATATGCATAGCCAGTTTCCACAGTACCGTGGAGTCCAAAGGAGGCTGACCAGCTCCAACATGCCCTGGGGAGGGGATCAGGAAGGGCACCAGGAGCTTCTTCCACATCTCTCCACAGGTATACCTTCTTGACTTACCCAGCAAATGTCATCCTTGAACTGTCTCCCACAGCCCTGAGAAAATATAATGTCTTTTAGTTACCTCAGGAAATGAGGGAAGGCAGGAGTGTATTTAACATAAAGCATATGTAATAATCTTTCATATTTACTGCTAAGAACTTTCTCACAGAACACAGAAATTTCTTGCTACTTGCATAATCTAAAGTTCTTTGACTCTTTTCCTTGAATCATATGTTCTTCAATTTCCTCCTTATTACCACTTAACATGAAAGTGCCCAACTTTTGTATTTCCAGTGGTAGCTGTAAACTGTATAAATATAATTTGGGTTAGGTGGAATTTATTCTTGGTATTAAACACGGGTTCCAGGTTAGCTATGTGCCCCTCCAGCAATACATTTTTCCAATCCTCAGTGTCCTCATGTTAAAGAAGATAAAGCCATAATGGCACCTGTACTTTTCTTAAAAAGTACTTAGTAAACCACTATATAAATTTTCTAGCAAATTTAAGTTTAAGGAATTATTATTGCAAAGATCCTATAAGGCACTCTTTGAATATTCTTAGAAAAATACATGCTTGACTTTTATTAGCATGAAATTGCAGAAGCTGAAGTCACTAGCACTTACTTTAGATACCTATTTTTCACATTTTTAATCATTTTGATTGTGACATACAAAACCTAATTGGAGAATGTGAATGAAGCAGCTCATGTTATCAAAAGTTTCAAATGCACCAGGGTTGTCTCTGACACATCACACAAGGAAAATGGCTTATCGTAATGAGTGCTGGATACACAACACCTCTGCTTAACCTGAGCAATAGCTGATGATATTGCTTACTGCTTGCTTTCCATTGCAAAATAATTGTCTGGAGTAGATAAGATCACAAGCTTGTTAATATCACAAGCCTGCCCGTACAGCTAATGTGATCTTATCAGCTACTGACTGATCACTTTCTGGGGAGAAGTATCAGCACTTATGTCCTTTAATTCTTTTTCTTTTTTCTTTTTTTTAACTGATCCTAAGGTGGGAAATAAATACTCTATACTATAGTAGTAAAATTAGCTTTTATTTTTTCTTTGTTAAATATTTTAGTCACAGAGTTTGTGTTTACCTGACGGAACTATTGCCAAAATCACAGGTTCAATTCCATGATGCTGAAATACATCATCATATTTGGCATAATTGTATTTCCAATGGGCTGTCAGAGAAAGGAATGCATAAGTGCAAATTAGAGCATGGTATAAATAAAGCTTACCATGTGCTTGTGGAACAATCTGCATAATGGCAATATAGTCATATGTTTAGTTTTTTTCTATTTCTTCTACTTGAATCTCTCTGTCAACAATCTAATTTTTAACATAATGCCCCAAATGTAATGTGACTGCTATAAATATAATAATTTCTTTTCCAATAATGTATGTAAACTGGGATGGCGTATATACAGGTGTATCTCCAAATGATCTACCACCTCTCTGATTATAGTATTTGGATAAAGTAATTACTTTATTGCAAACTAGAAGATAACTAAGAGTAACTAATTCCAGCCTGGTTACATATATGAGACCCATGAGAGTGATATCAACTAAACACTTTGAAATCAAAATTTCAAAGAGAAATAAGTATAAGGACAAGGCACAAGCACCAATATGAAATACGGAGTGCTCCTGATGTTTAAGGAAAAAAGCTCATTTTTTGTTTAACTAAATGTTGTGCTTATGGGTGAAAAAATTGTATTGCTTATTTTCTTCAAGTCAAAATGCCCTAAAAGAGCACACTCTCTTGCATATGGTGAACTCAAGGAGATGGTCATTCTCTGAGTTTCCTTGAGTTTGTGTAATGTGTCGGCATTGGAAAACTGTGTAACATTTTCTGATCTTGACTATAAAGCAATCGGGAAATATTTTTTTCACTTTGGAATTTACCAAATCAGTACTTATTTGACAATATGGCAGCAACATAAAAGGAAAGAAACTTACTAGTTTGAGCATCTAGTTTAAAGGGAGATGGACCATAATACCTGCATGATAGAATGACCTCTGTTAATGTAGTGTTGTCTTAGAGCAACACAAATTTAAATCTGTCATTGAGGAAGAGAATGTCTTTCTCAGAATGACAGATTATTGACTTTATGAGGGAATGAATTTATGAAACTTTATTACAAATTTTGCACTTTGGCAATTACAGATATATTGAATAGTTTTTTCAATTTCAAAAGTTGAATATTAAAACAATACTAAATGCAAAAAATATATATGCCAAAAAAACCCACTCCATTAAGAAAGCACAACTGGCATACATTTTGAGTAAAATCTATACAGTAAGTATTGCAAAAAATATCAGAAAATGTGAAAATAAGTTAGAAAATATTAGGATGGGTATGTGGAAGAGAGGAAGGAGAGGTTGGAAATGAGAGAGGCACGAGCTTATATCATAAGAACTATATGATAAGAATTTTCCTTGAATAAAGGGATTTTGAAATATATAATTGAGATTTTTTTAGTAGATGTAGGAAAAGCAATTACAAGTCAGTTCAGTGGCTTAGCAAATTTGAATGAAGGAGTTATCAAAAGCTATGGGTGAAAATTTAGTGTTCCTGATAACCAAATACCTTTGTCTAGTTCACTAGATAATTTGTGATTTCATTAATTTTTTTAAAATTAATCAGACTTTATAATCACATGTATATGTACATGCTATTAGTGTACCAATGCAGTAGTTGCATGTTAGTGAGAAATCTCTAGAGAAATCTTGTCAATAAAGAGATTTTTTAAATAACCAATTAAGCATGTAAAAGCTATACACATACTGATATGCTAATTGTGTAATTCGTAGAAATATTGAAGCAACCATGGTGTAGGTATAAATAAAAGAATAACTGAAATGTAAAAGACTTTTTTATCCCCATGAGTGAATGTGTTTTCTTACAGCTTTAAGTAAGTACTTGCTATAAAATTATATGCCTGTAATTTCCAGTACTAAAATCAGAGAGTTTCATTTTGATACTAGTAATGAGTTATAAAATATCATTAACATTAAAATTTTTTCCATGGGTTTTCTGTGAATGCTATTATATCAAAGTCTTACTTGTGCACATTTTCCAAAAGCAGACAATACATCTTGTGAGCTCCTTTAACCATATTGTGAAAGCATAATTGTATTATGTGCATTCTTGGCTGACATTAAAATGATCTGTTGATTGTGCCTAGCAGAATCTCATCCTTTCTGCATTATGTATTCAGATAAACAGCCTCAGTTCATCATTGTGTTTCTACCCACCCATCTGTCTATAAAAGTGAAACTAAGACGTGGGCTTACTAATTGGTTAAAAGATCTTCCCATGTCTTAAAATATGGAAAAAATAGAAGTGTGAAAAGAGCATTTCACAAATAATTATTATGTGGTTAAAGCTATAATTAAAAGTTTTAGTTGTTCTAGCAAGAATTACTAAGTCAGGGTTTTCAGTAATAGAGTAGATGATAAGTAATTACATATGTAATATATAATAGGGAATATAATAGGCTGTCCACATGTAAGATACATCTACTTTCTCTGTTTACTTGCCTCCAGTTTCTCAAGAATTAAATTCATATTTCCCTATTAAAATGCCTGATTTTCAAATAACTTCCCTGTCAAAGATGTGTACCAATTTCTTATTTCATTATCACCTATATAATATGGCCTTCTTATTTAACTTTATTATCTTAGAGCTAGTGCTCTTCAGGTGTGGATCCTCTTTATGTCATATTCATCTACAAATTTGTATCTTCTTTCCATCTGAATAACATTTACTACTTTATTGTTTTCACTTGCTCATAATCTTTTTATTTATAAGGTACCCATATAAACAGTCTAATAACTTTTTCTGCTATACCAGCCAAGGACCCTTTCTACCTATCCTGAAAATTAAGAATGTCTTTATCTACTTCCTGTTAGCACATTGGTAACATGCAATTAACAGTGCCATCGATGTTCTTTCAGGAATTTAATAAACTGCTTATTTTTGTCAAAATATTATTTATTAAAATGCTCTATGAAATGCTAAAAGACAATGACTACCTTTGTTAAATATGTTAAATAATATTAATTTAAATTATTATTACAAATAAGAAAGTAATACCTATGGGGTAAATAAAGATATGCACTGGTAATTCACTAATCCAGAAATTTTAAATAACTATATCTGAATTTTCCACCATAAAAATAAGAAAAGATACTTTAAAAAGATTGATTTATCAGGTTTTTAATAAGCAAATTATCTTCTTATTTCAATTATAAGTAAAATTAGCATGGGTTAAAAGAAACGGGTACTGTGGTAAGAATAGAATTTGGAAACCAATCTGGCTCTATGAAGCAAAAACTCTAAAAACCATATTTTTCCCAAAACACAAGCAAAAAAAAAAGAAAAGAAAAAAATAGATAAATGGGGCCTTACTTATCAAAATTAAAAACATAATATTAATTTAAAAATAAAAAAATTTACTTCTTTTTACATAAACTACAGAAGAGAAGAAAGTATTTGGAAACCACATAGCCAGTCAGGGTTCAATGTCTGGAAAATAAAAAGAAATCCTACAATTCAACAACAAAAAGAAAGCCCAGTTAAAAAATGGACAAAGACTTGGATGGATATGTTTTCAAGAAGTGATACAATTGGCCAAAAAGCACATGAAAAGATGCTCAACATTATTAGCCTTTAGGGAAATTCAAATTAAAACCTTGAGATATCATTTCACACCCACTAGAATGGTTACTATTTTAAAAATGAAAAATGTGTGTTGGAGAGAATGTGGAGACATAGGAACAATTATGTATTGTTGGTAGGGATGTAAAATAGTGCAGTCACTGTGGAAAATAATTTGACGGTTCCTTAGAAAGTAAACTATAGAATTACCATATGATCTGGCAATCCCATATTTAGATATATTCCCAAAATAATTGAAATCAGGGGCTCATACAGAAGTTTGCAGACTGATATTCATAGTGGCATTATTTACAATTGCCAAAAGATGGAAGCAACCCAAATCCCCATACACCAATGAATGGATAAACAAAATGTGGTAAGCACACACACACACACACACTGGCATATGATTCAGCTGTAAAAAAGAATGAAGTTCTGATATATACTACAATATGAATGAAAGTCATATACCTGATTCAGTGTTTAGGGTCCAGAAATGATAAAAAAAAAAAAAACATAACTAACTTTAAATTTTATCCTTTAAATTTTAACTTTTGACAGCTTTGAAGTAAATAAGCATGAAAGGTCTACTTGTTAATTTATTGACAAAATAAAAATTCTGCCAAAAGTCATGTTGAATTATTACTTAATAAAAAATGCACAATTTAAAATTTTTGCCTAGCATTATAAAACTGTAAATGCAAATTATAATAGTTTATGGTTGAAATCTATTACTAAATATATATATATACTTATGTGTATATATAGTTGTAATTCTTAAATTAAAATTGAGTTAAAACTAACAATGATACATTCAAAAATATAACAAATTCTATTCGATCTTTCATCTTTGTTCATAGCCTAGATTAGGAGTCAGCAAACTGTGACACAAGGGCCAGCTACCTATTTTTATAAATCAAGTTTTGTTGAAACACAGCCACACTATTTCTTTTATGTATTGTCCATAGCTGATTTCATGCTACAGAGGAAGAGATGGATCATTGCAACAGTAACTGGATGACCTTCAAAGTCTAAATCATTTATATCTGTTGACCTCTGGTCTAGATTATGCATTTTGTTCAATTATGAATCTACTTCAGAAAGAATATGGAGGATGCATGAGTCATTCACTTTTCATAACTCATCTACAGCTTCTGTACTTTACTTTTTAGAATCCTGCTTTATTAATACAACTGCTTTATTAATACATAAAAAGTTTTGAGAGTTTTTCAGGATGAAGTGGCTGAAAGCTGTTTATTTATTTATTTTTAATCTTTATTTCCATGCCCATAATTCATATGAAAAAAATAGGCTTTTTAATTAATGTTTTGAGTACAGTCAACTCTGTATTTTAAGACTAAACCTGAGAGATTTACTCTTTACCTAATTACTCAACATATATCTTATTGCTATGCCATTTATCATTGCTGATAATACAATTTATGAAAATAAATTAACCCTCTAATATGACTAGTCAGAAAGCCTCAGTCCACTGGGAAGATAATTATATTACTTTTCCTGAAAAGAACAACACATTAAAAATATTTTTACAGGGAGCGAATGTGGCTCAAGCGATTGAGTGCTCACATCCCACATGGGAGGTCCCAGGTTCGGTTCCCAGTGCCTCCTGAAAAAAGAAAAACAAACAACAAGCAAAACAAACAAAGAAACCAACTTAGGGAAGCCTATGTGGCTCAGTAGTTGATCACCGGCTTCCCACATATGAGGTCCCGGTTTCAATTCCAGGTCCCTAGTACCTCAAAAAATATGTGTCTACTTTTACATACTACATCTAATTTATTTGACACAGAGTAGAGAAATGGTGAATTGTAGCATTATGTTATGAGTCAAAATGCATTTATATTTTAAATGTTTGTCATCATTTATCAATTAGAGAGGAGAAGGAGCTACAAATTGCAAAATCAAAACCAGAAATAAATTCTATAACATAAGAAGGATTTGCTATTTTCAGCTCAAATGTTATATCAGACATTTTAAAAAAAGCATCTTGTCACTCTGTAAAACTTCTAAATTGGAGGCTGGGTTATTATTTATTTAATATGTCTTTCCAGTAGACTGTATCTTCCTTGATGTCAGGATCTGTGTCATGTTCACCAGGAAGCTAAAGTGGGATATACAAGGCACTCACAAAGCATTGGTTGAATGAATGAGTTGATGTTACCTAGCTAGATTCTCCATACAACATCATGATTAAGTGTTATTGTTTTCAATTTCAAAAGTAGACTAAGAAAAACTCAAAAATATTAAGTGAGTTACCATAAAACACAAAGATTATGAAGAAAGAGCTTGATTTTGATAATGAGATATGTATCCCAAGTTTGTTTTTTTATCTACACAATGATTTCTTTTCTTGGGGAGTAAAGAAACTGCAATTGGATAGCTTATAGAAATCTTTTTGTTAATATGAAGAAATTTATGAAGCAGAAGAAATTTTAATTTTTAAGTTATTTTTATATCCCATGATGCAAAAAGTAAAGCGGGCTTAAACAAAAGTGGAGATAATTCAGGTAGGCATAAAATTTTCTTTGATCTTTGAATATCTTCTTTACTTGCACTAAGCACAGATGTTCATCTGCTTATTCCTGCATTTTAATCATTTCCACCTGTTAACGAGAAATAAAGGATAAATAACAAAGTTCTGGAATGCAGTCACTCTACCTACAAAAGCATGAGAGACTTAAGAAAAGGTGGCTCACAGAGGGTTCCTTAGCAGCTCTTCATAGCAAAGTGAAGAAGAGAGGATGCAGAAACATTTCTAAATCACCACATTTAAAATGTTTTGAGCATTTCCTATTGGTTGATAGCTTTTTCATCTCCAATAAAATTTCAAGCATTTTTTTAAAGTCTGGAGTATCAGTGGATGCATAATCATCAAATGTAACCCAACATGCATTCTTCCTAAAAGAAGTTTTCATTTTTCTCCCAAAAATCAAAGAGATAGAACTTTTATTATTGCATAAAATTCACAATATAAAAAAACATGGAAGAGATTAGAGACAACGTTGGGCTCAAAAATTCTTCTCTTTCTCTTTTCTCAAATGTTCTTTCTATGATTATCAAAATCAACATTGGGAATATAATAAATATGTTTATGACAACAAATTAGAATGCTGAAAAATGGGGAAAATTGGAAAGTTTTCTAATTAATTTTGTGAGGTTAGCCTAATTCTGAAACAAGGACAATGCGTAAAATTAAAACTACAGAACAACTCAATATAAACATACAAAAGAAAATTTAAGTGAAATATTAACAAACAAATCCAGGAGTATAGGAAAAATGCATCATTATTCTGGAAAGAATGCATGGTTCAACATTAGAAAATGTCTTAAGGTAATTTAATATATTAGTAAAGAATATTAATGATATGATTCTGTTAATAAAGGTTAAAAAGTCAGATGAAATTTTAAAATATGCTTCCTATTTCATTGAGAATATAAAAGCAATCAGAAGAGAATATCCACATGTTTTCCCCCAATCATTTCCACCACATTTGCATATCTACTTGCACAGTGCCCACTTCCTTATAATTCCATCCTGATATTTCAGATGAACTTTCCAAACTTTTATCAAAGGTCACCTATTCAAAAACGTTCTTCAAGTTTTGTTTTTATATCCTGTCCTCCAATCATTAATATCTCCTCCTTATTGGATCATTCTCATCAGCATAGACATATTAAATTAAAAAAACAAAATAAGGGAGTCAATGTGGCTCAAGCAGTTGGGCTCTTGTCTCCCACACAGGAGGTCCCGGATTCAGTTAAAAATCTAACTTTCCGTTGACCTTACATATTTCTACTGTTACTATTTTACTGTAACTTTATACATATATAAATATATAAAACATACCGCAATTTCCCTTTTCTGTTGCCCCCAATAATGCTATCTATTTCAATCAGTTTCTACAACAATCACTATTCCACTGTTACAGATCTTGACACAGATTATTAATTAATAAATAAAATGGTCAATTCTATATCCTTAATTTATTTTCCTTATTATCAACATTTTTACACTTATTTAGTCTTTCTGCCTTGAAATATTTTTTTTACAACCCTCAAAGATGAACTTTTTTTTACAACCTTCAAAGATGAATTTTCCTCATTGGTTATACCTTCTAAGAGCCATTAGGTATTTCTTCTCATCTTCCTGACTTCTAAACATTGGAGTAGCCCAAGGCCAAATCTAAGACAATATTGTCTTTCTTACATAAAATCATTCAAAGAGAACCACATTCAGACTACTGGCTTGAAATACTGTCCGTATGCTGATTATTTCCCAATTTGTATCTCTAGCATGGTCCTTTCTCCTGAACTGCAGACTCAAAATTCTAATAGTTCTACTCAAATATTCAAAATGTAACTCATGATTTTTCCTAAATTTAATTTTCCCCATCATGGAAATGGAAAATCTCATCCTCTCCATTGCTCTGTCCACAAAATTTTGAGACTTATTTAAATTTAAACTTACTTTTACATCTCTCATTCAAATTGTTAACAAATCTATTGGCAAATTTATGAAGTTCACTCTATATTAAAAGCCAGACCTCTTCTTTTCATATATATTTCTTCAGCTGTGGTCCAAGAATCATTTTCTTTGGCCTGAATAATAACAATTGCTTCTCAACTCGTCTCTTTTCATCAAGCCTTTTCCCTTTCTGAATATTCTCAAAACAGGGGTAGAATAATCTTGCAAATATGAAGTCAGATTATATTTCTACTTTTATCAAAAACCTCCAATGAGGAGGTTTTTATCTCACCTGAGCAACAGCTAATAGCTTAAGTTCATATATAAGTATGATATGTTCATTTGCTACTCTTTGATTTCATCTATCTTCTATGTCTTGGACATGCCACTCAATGAACACTGGTTTAATTCCTGTTCTTAATCACATCTTGGGGCCTAGACATTATTATTTCCTCAGTTTGGCACACTCTTTCAGGCTTCCACATAGCTTCCTCTCACATTTCCTTTAGTCATGTGAGCAAGGATCACTTTTGGGTGAAATCTTTTATACTTGACCTTTATAAAATACCAACTACCAGACGGTCACTACCTCTCAATCAACATTCTTCATAGTCTTATCATCATTTGACATGTTATGCATTTGATTATTTATTGTTTGCATCACTTGCATGAAGTATGAATTCAATAATAATAAGGATTTTGTCTGTAAAGTATACATTTTTTTCTAGTGCCTAGTGGAGTCCCAGATACATAATAGGTGTTGAATAAACACTTATTGAATGAATGAATGTCTCTGATATCTCTCTTTACCTTCTGCACCACTTCTAATCCATGGATATCAGCTATTGCTTGCTTTTTACCTAAAATATATTCTAATACTGACCCATTTTCATCTTCACCACTACACCAAAACACCATCCAATTCTTCCTTTACAATTGTAATTGCCTTCATATTGTTCTTTAAAAAAAGTATGTTAGTGTTCTTCTTAGAGGGTAAAATATGACATGTAATTTCTCTGCAAAAAACACTTCCACTGGCTTCCCATTGCAAGCCAATAGCATCCACACTTGTAACAAGGTTTATAGGACCTGTATAATATAATGTTGCTTCATATCAAAGTCTAAATCTCTGATTTCATTTCCTTCAATTCATCAGTTCTTTTATTCTGCTCAAGTAATTCTGGCTTTCTTTTTATTGAGTGATTTTCATATGTTGAACCATTCTTGCGTTCTTGTTATATATTTAATCAATTGTTATCAATGAAATTATAGGTTTGTAGCTGAGGTTGCAGTTTGGCCAAAGTCAACTGGGAAAATGATGCATAGCGGAGTATTACAAAATAAGAAAATATAATGATAAATTCTGAGGACTAGTTAGTAGTTTAATAAAATAACACAGAGAGCCCAGAAACAAGTGTCTGTCTATATGAGAACTGCCTCAATTATAAAATTAGCATTTAAAATCATTGGAGCAAGTGTTACCCATTCAGTGCTGTTGGGACAATTCAGTATAAATTTGGAAAAACAGAAATAGCAGACACATCTCACAACACATCAATAAATGATATGAAAAAAAAAATAAAGTGGTAAATAGCAAAAGCATTCCAGAATATTAAAAGAAAACATGAAGAACTAATTTAATTTATGATATTAAGGGAAAAGAAATATTTTCAAGGAGATCCAAAACTCAGAATCCATAGGAAAGAATATTTCAGTTATGACTGTATGTATTTTAAAAACCTTTAAAATATTATTTACACTTGAAAGTACTAATAGTCAAGGGATTACAATTTTTTTCCTCATTTAAACCAAGAAAGAATTAATATCTAAACTTCCAGTTTGCCAAGATAGCAGTGTAATATGTTCCACAGTCCTGTTTACAACAGAATCTTTGAACAAATAGCAAAAAACTGGCAGAGGTATCTTCCTCAAAACCCTAGAAAAGAATTAAAAGCTGCAGTAACAGGTTGAGCACTAAATCAAAACACACAATCTAAGAATGATAGGAGAATCTCATGTGCCCTTGCTGGCCCCTCCATCAACCTCTCCTTGGCACAGCTTAGAGCTGGTCTGCCTTCCCACTTTATGTCCCTGTTCCTATCCTAGAAGGAGCAGTGTAACTTCTACACGCATAGGGCAATGCTTATGTGTAGGTTCTAATCTTCAGGTGACAACATGAAAGATTGCGCTAGAAAACTCATCACTGGCTCACCCTCCCAGAACTTGACCTAGAGGCTGAAGCAATTTGAGATCACCTAAAGCAATATGAGAAACATTTATTCAAATGGCCTGGGGCAAAATGTTACCAAATTTAAGATATACAATAGAATGCCCAGGAGGGGGAAATCTATTTCACAGAGAATAGAGTGGCACTTGGATTCTTAGAATGGAGGAATCCTTAAGACCATTTGCAAATGCCAAGCACAGGACAAAACAAAATTTCAGAATAGATGGATATGACTATACACACACAACTTGGGCTGAGCTTCTTGAAAGGGGGACTAAACTGAAGGAGTGCACCAGGTAACACAGAGCCAATTTGGAAAAACTGTGAAAAGTGGTTTGTGTGCTGATTTGTTTGTTTTTGTTAGCCCTGAAACTCAAGGAAATTTCTGTAATATCCCAAGCTGGATTTGAATTTAAGGAAGAGACAGGTCAGGGATCAAAACCCAGAGTTAACACATTAAAATTTTAAATTGTCCTGAATGCAACAAAAGATTACAAGACAAAGAAACAGGAAATGATGGCTCTTCCAAAGAAACAAGATAAAATCTAACAACAGGAGGAACTAGAAAAAGAAGAGCAAATTAAACCCAAAACAAGTAGAAGAAAGGAAATAACAAAGATTAGAACAGAGATTAATGAAATAGACAATAAAGAAGCAATGACTATAAACAAAACCAAAGTTGGTTTTTGCAAAGGTCCATAAAATAGATAAATGTGTAGCTGAAATGACAAAGAAAAAAAGAAACACAAATAAGTAAATTCAGAAATATAAGAGGTGTCATTAATTCTGATCCCAGAAAAATAAAAATAATTATTATGAGGATACTATGAACAATTGTAAGCCAACAAATTAGATAAAGTAGATGAAATGGACAAATGCCTAAAAACATACAAACTACCTACACTGACCCAAAAAGAAACAGGAAGTCTCAACAGACCAACAAATGGTAAAGAGATTGAATCAGTAATCAAAAATTTCCCAATGATAAAAACCCAGAACCACTTGGCTTTATTGATGAATTTTATCAAACATTTCATGAAGAATTAACATTAATCTTGCTCAAACTTTTGAAAAATATGAAGAGAGAACAATGCCTTACTCATAGAATGCAGCCATCATCACCAGATAAAGGTATGTTATGCTAAAAGCAGAATGAACAGACTTAAAAATGGGCATAGAGCAAATTTACTGAGCTAAGTAGCATTAAAGCAGAGCAGCACCAAAAGAGGTTTTTCCTCAATAGGATGAGCTGGGGAAGTCGCTTATATGACTGTTTGAGACAAAGGGAAGGTACAGGGGAATGGGGAGGGGCAACGGACATGTGGGCCAGGAGGTGGACATGAGCTATTATGTGAGCTGTGAGTTGTGAGAGGGGCATGAGCTGCAAGGAGCAGGATGTTCTTGGGTCCCAGTCAATTAATCAGCAAACTGTACAAGCAGGATGTTGGTACAAGATTGTGGCCATCTGGTGAAGATTAGGAGACTTGCTAGCATCAGTTTGATTTGTTTGTTACAGTTCCTCTTTTCTAGCAGGGGCAGGGGTCTTTATCAACACCGCAAAAGATCTTTGATATGTCAGTCTGCTTCAGTTAGTCTCCGTTTCTTCTTTATAATCTCCTGGATAAAACAGAAGCTCAAGTAAATCAAGAAGACTAGCAAAATTATTTTATTCACTTTCCCTTCTTTTGGCCAAAGGACTCCTCTGACTCCTGGAAGACCAATTATGATTAGTTTGGGGCTCTATAGACTGATATCCTAAAGCTACAGGGGGCAAGTGAAAGAGTTTGAAGGCTTTGAGGCACCGTGCAATGAAGTTGGTGATGATGCAGATGAAAATGTGTCCAAGGAGGAAGATGATAGTTAGCATGATCAGCAGTGAGACTGGGGGTTACAACCAAGAAGCTTTAGGCAGAAACCCCTTAAGTGATGCCCATATGTTTCTCAGTTGCTGGTTAATGCCGTGAAGGCACTTTGCTTGCTTGAAGATCTCTTGGATGTTGGTCTTGACCTTTCTGGTGATGTTGATCCAAGTACAGTAGGAGTTGTCAACAGCACAAACACCACCTTCTTTGGCTAAAAGATAATCTAAAGTTAGTCATTTGTCCGTAAGTACAGCTGTGAAGGAATTGAGAAAAGTGGTTAGTCCTTGAAGGCCCAGCTTGTTTCTTCAGCTACAGCCACAAGAATAGTACTGAGGTTATGGGGGCATATTCATGGTATCCAAAACCTCCCCAAGGGGCCTAAAGTTCAAGTCTGAGTCCTATTCCCACAAAAATTAAGCCAATGGTACACTTGGTCCATGGGGGGAGCTGGGAGCTGGCATTGAAGGCATGGATGTTGGCATCAACCATAAGCCTAACTGTTCAGTGACCCATTTGTCCTTGGGGAAGGCAGGAAAACCCCATGACAGCTTGAGTGATATTGCAGATAAAAGGGTATCTGAGGGGTAATCACCAACTCTGCCCAGGAGATGTCAGTAGAGCACATTGAGGGTATGGTATGCTGGAGCAGTGAAGTTCTTCTCACAGCTCCTTCATTGGGACTGGTTGAGAGTGGTGAATCTCTGGAACTTTAAATAAAAGATATGTAAAATTGGAAGTCATCTAAGGAAAGGTTATGTGTAACCCATAGCTCAATGTGGAGATGATGGTGTTATTGATGGGAACCCACAGAGAGATGTTAGTGAAGAGGATTTTAATTATGCTGGATGTTTGCAGTTGAGGATTATTATGGCAGACCCAGCAATTAGGCAGACCTCCCCCAGAAGCAATAATTTGGGACTTATTAAGGATAAGGTTGGTTTGTCAGGTGTAAAAGGAGTGGGGGAGACAGGGAGGAAACAAAAGAGCAGCATACGGGATATCTTAGTTAAATGATGAGGCTAGATAAAGTAAGTATAGGAGGATAACGTTTGCTACAATCCAGATAAGGGCAGTAATGTTAACCTCAGTGAAGAGAAGATAGGAGGTTCAGCAAGGGTCTCTAAGGGGCCAGTTAGGCTTTTCTTGCTTTCGGTGGAGGGAGATCAGGAAGATTATGTATTAGTTAACTACTTTGTCAAGATAAAAGATAAAATGAATTTAAGTATACTCAGCCCATGTCTGGAGTCTTTGGAGAGCAGTCTGTGCCAGATGACGGCTTTAGACCTGGCACAGCTGTAGGGTCAGGTTTCCAATGTTTTTGGTGGTCCACTTGGGTGATGGAGCTCATTTTAGGTGCAACAGGAGGATCCAGGAGTCAACTCCTTGGAGCTCTGCAGCAGTGGGGGTGGAAAGGAGGACTTGAAAGGGTCTTTTCCACCAGGGCTCAAGTCAGTGCTTCTGACGATGCTGTTTACAATACAACCCATCTCCTGGTTGCATGGGCATTGAAAAATTGGGGAGATCTGTAGAGAGAGACTCAGAAACAGTTTCCTGGAGTTCAGAAAGACTTTGTGAGAGTTTTTGGCAGTAAGTGGCTACTGAAGATCTAACTTTGGCAGTCTGTGACCAAAGAAATAAAGGCATAGGTCTGCTGTTAACTATCTCATAAGCAGAAAGTTGGTAAGGGACAAAAGGATGTCCCCATAAGTTCATGAGGACTAGAGGGAGAACTTTAACCCAGGGAAGTGAAATTATTCAGTAATTTTCCCTAACTGTGTTTTGATTAAGCCATTGATGCACTCAACTAGCCCTGATGATTGGTGGTGATAGGCACAATGGTGGCACTGGAGGCTAGGTGAGTTTGACAGAAGTTTAGAAAGTGGTTGCCCTGTGAAGTGGATAACATAATCACTATTGATTTTTTGATGAACTCCCCATTAGGACATGAACTTTTCTAATAGAATTTTGGCTTCAGATGTGGTAATTGCCACTGAGAGAACAATACAAACCATAACAAGTCAATACTTAAATCTCAGGAAGGGAGAGAATTGGAAGCAGTCTATCTGCCAGATCTCAAAAGGCCCTCAAGTCATCAGGAACTTTCTAGAAGTAGGCTGAAAGGGTTAGGCTTGTATTGAGGGCAAAGGCTACAGCTTGCAGCTGCTTCTTGAGCTGCAGAATTAAAATTTCCCCACTAGTACTTTCTTGCAAGGTTTTCGAGCTTACTTGGAGCCCACTGAGATTGAGTGTGAAGGTGAGTCATCAGCGGGTCAGTAAGGACATCTGGAAGAATGAGTAGACCACTAGGGCTGACCTCAAGTCTAGTCTGGGGATCCTATGTCCCCCTTGGCCCTCCAGTTTTTTGAGATCAAGGGCAAGCATAGTCTGTTGGGCTAATATAATGTCATCTAAAGATGGTCCTTGGGGACCTATTGGCACAGTGTTGAGAGGAAAAATGGGTTGAAAGTTCACCAGATGCTCCATGGCTTCTCCTTGATGAGCAGCAGCATCTGTTAGTATATTTCCTAGGGCTTCTTCTGAGTCATCTTTGCTGTGCCCCTTGGGTTTCACTATGGCTACTGTTTTGGGAAGCAAAGAGCTTTGTAGAAGTTCACTTACCCAAAGTTTGTTCTTAATGGGCTAGCTAGAGGACATAGGGAACACACAGTGCTTCCAGAGCATGCCCAAATCATGGACTATTCTGAAGGTGTAATGGCTTTCAGTGTAGAAGGTGACTGCCTTACCTTCTGCCTTACCTTCTGCCAAGCGGCAAGCTACTGTGACTGCCGTGAACTCTGCTTGTTGAGCTAAGGAAGCCTATGGTAGGGGAAAATGCTTGAAAATTTCAGAAGAGTTTGTTCTATATTCTGCAATGTGACCCTTTATGTTATGATAGCAGGATCTGTCTGTAAACCTGACATTGTTTACATATACATAGTTTTATAGTCAGTTTTTAGAAGGGTTTCACTGAGGTCGGGTCTTGGGTTGAGAACTGAATTGAGAAGGTTGATGCAGTTATGGAGCTCAGACTCATCTTCGGTGGGCAAGTTGGGGAAGGAAGTAGAAGGGATGAGAGTCTTAACACTCTTAATTAAAATTTTAGAGTTGCTTAACAGGGAGGCCTTGAGGTGTGCCATGAGGCTTGCAGAGAAATGCTGGGTATGATGGCTGTTTAACAAAGTATCCACAATAAGAGGCATAAAAATTCTGATTGCTGAGTCTAAGTTACTTCAGAGACTGCCTGAGTCAAAGTCACAGTGGTATTGACTGCACATAGACAAGAAGGAAGGCCTTGAATCACTTCATCCAAGGTCTGGCTTTAAGCAGCTTATGGGACGATAATGATGAACATGTTTCTAGATTAGCACCCACCATGCATTCCCTCCTTTTTCATTTGCAAAGATCTGGAAGGGGAGGGAGTAATTAGGGATCCTTAGGGAAAAGGGTTTTAACAGCGTTTGCTGCAGAGACTAGAAAACTGAAAGGGCAGGTTCGGAGAGCAAGCAGGGTTGAGGTTGGGAGTTTTTGAGGAGATCATAAAGAGGCCAGGCAATGGAGGAAAAGGAGGGAATCCACAAACAGCAGTATCCAGTGAGTCCAAGTAATGCATGGAGCTGTCCTTTGAAGGTAGGTCAGGTAAAGTTAAGGATGGCTTTGAGATAAGAATGGTCTAGTGAGTCCTTGAGAGGAGACGATATGGCCAAGGAACTTAACAGAGAGTTGAGCAAACTGAAGATTTTCCTTAGAAGCTTTGTGCCCTCTTGACACTAAAGCAGTCAGGAGTGCTAAGGAGTTTTGAATACAGGTATCAGCAGAAGGGGAACAGAGTAGGAGATCATCGACATATAAGAGTAGCCAATTAAGAAAAAGAAATGTCAGCAAGATATTGTTTTAGTATTTGAGAGAAATAAGAGGGGGATTCAGTGTATCTTTGGATAAGTACAGCCCAAGTGTACTGCTGATTATTCCAGGTAAATTAAAAAAGATATTGGCTTTCAGGTGAAGAAAGTGCTGCAAAGGTCTAGGCAAGTAAAAAGTTTGGTCTTAGGAAGGGTTAGGTTGAGAAACATATGAGGATTGGGAACAACAGGCATTTTAGGTATAACAATAGCATTAATACCACAGAGATCATGGACAAGCTGCCATCCACAATTGTTTGGTGTTTGTACAGGGAAGATGGGGGTATTGCATAGACTGGTGCAAGGAATGAAAAGGCTTTTAGCAAGTAAAATTGATATTATGGATCTGGCTCCTTCAATTGCTGCTGGGTTCAGGGTGTATTGTGGAAGAGAGGGAAGGGAAACAGAGAACTTTATTTGGATAATAATTGGGGAAGCACTAAGGATGTGGCCAATGTTAGTGGAATCAGTAGCCCATGAAGTGGAGGAAACAGAAGCAAGAGGGTCAGTAAGAAGGTGCAGGAAGTCTAAAAGCTGCAAATTAAAGAGCAAGATGGAGTTTGGTATGAGTCTACAACTATTAATGAGATTCTTTCCTTTGTCTGAAAACCAATGGATGCAGGGAACCTGGAAAGGAAATCTTGCCCTAGGAGACAGGTATCAGAGTGGGAGAAAAGGAAGGGGTGGGTTCCAGTAAGGCCTCCAAGTACAAATGGGAGAGGTATAGAAAGGGGGACAGAAAAGTTGCAATTAGTATCCTCACAACAATAAAAAGCTTGGTAATCGGGGGAGTCTCTCAAGACAATAAAGTGAGGTTTTGGACGGATAGAGTAGTACTAGAGTCAATGAGGACAGAAAGGGGTCTACGGCAAATGGTCATAAGAATGAGCCCCAGAGGGGAGGCTGAAATGGTGATAGCCATATATATATTAATCTCCCTGGAGCACCCTTATGCTGAAAAAGTGAGATTGAGTTACAGGGGTGCCTGATGGTTTTCTGGTGGGGGAGGATTTTTGAAAAATCCTTCTCGGCAATGTTTCCAGGGACATTCATTTTCCAGACTCAGGGATTTTCAGTAATGACAGGTTCCTCTTCTGGGAGCAGGAGGGAGGCAGCCTTGAGGGTGACTAAAAGACAAGTTTGGTAATGGGTGGCCCTGTTGAGACTGTAGTTCACTCAATTGCAGCTGTAAGACTAATAGTTTGCTCTTTTTGTTCCAAATGGAGCGAGTCCTGAAATTGGGCAATGGATCAAAGGAAGGCTTGGTTATTGAGAGTTTGCCAGTCAACAACATTATTCATGACTGAAGTAGAGTTCAGGATGGAGGCTTTTTAAGGGCATGCAGTGATAACTGATAAGAGCTCCAGGATGGCTATGGTTCAATCCAGAGTTAGCATCATGTTTCAGTTAATTGGGAGCAATATTCATAGACAAATTCTCCTTACTTTTGTTTTATTGCACTGATCTTTGAGAGGTTGACAAGTCTAGGAAAGGCTGTGGAGATGGTATCTAATAAAATTTTTGTGATACTTTGAGCCATGACCCAATGCTCCTCAGGGGTCCATTGTTGTTTATGGTAGGATAGAATGTCATATATGCCCCCAGAAGTGAACCAGTGGAGAGCATGTCCTTGGCCATCAGCAAGTTGGGTTAATTGAAAAAGGTCAGGGACACTTGGCTTATATGTGAGACAAAGGATTTCAAACTGCCAACAAAAGCTAGCTGAGTTTTCATGGGGGTAGGGGAGGCTTTAGTGAAACTGACCAGATCACTTTAAGTCCATGGAGCATAAGTATAATGGGACACTTACCTAGCTCCATTTTCTTCATCCCAGAGTGGGATTTGACTTTAAAAGGAAACTGAGGAACAGGGTTGGGGCAAGGAGAGTAACTTCAGGAATAAAAGGAGAGGGAGGATAATTAGGGTTAGGCAAGGGGTGGGGGGTAAGGGAGTTTAGGAGTGTTGGGCATTAAGCCCAAGGTACAAAATTTACTTTCAGTTTTTTCACAGATGTCTTGAGTATTTGCTTTAAAATCATTTATGAGGTTGTGAGTTTCTGTTTTAAGGTCTTTCATAAGAACATGAGTTTCAATTTTAAGGCCTTTCATTTTCTCTTTAATAGATTCTAATTGGCCTTTGTGCTCATGCTCAGTGGCTTCTAAAAGCCATTTATTAAATGCATCCCATTTGGGAAGCTTAGTAGAACCTTTTGAAGAGCTCAAATTTGCCCTAAGATAATTGAGTTTGGAATGATGAAAATATCCTCATTGAGGTAAGGTAGATTTGGGGTCATGAGAGGTTAATTTTGTCCATTTAGTTGGAAAAGAACAAGAAGTAGGCCCAAAATTAGAAAACAAAATGAGCGGCCGTCCTTTGTGGAGGCGCTCCCTAGGAGCTGACTGACTGCTTCCCATAGTAATGGTGGAGAAACAGTAGAGAAACAGAAGAGAATTCTGTTACTTGATGGCCAAACACAGAGATTGTGACAGAGGGCCCAACCGGACTTTAGCTCAACAAATAGATTTTGACCTCAACCGCAATGTGGCAAGAGTTCAAAGTTCTGAGAAGGGCTAGCCGAATGAGCCTAGTGAGGAACCCAGATAGGATGGAACACAAAGGATTCCTGCAGGTGCCATGCTTTTCTCTGAGGCATCACCCCAGAGTCGACCTTCAGATCCCACTTCTGAAGCCAGACTGTTGTTATGCTAAAAACAGAATGAACAGACTTAAAAAGGGGCATAGAGCAGATTTTTTGAGCTAAGGTAGCATTAACGCAGAACACCATCAAAAGAGGTTTCTGCTTAAAAGGCTGAGCTGAGGAAGTTGGCTTATATGGCTGCTAGAGACAAAGGGAGGGTGCTGGGGAAGGGGGAAGGGCAAGGGAGACATGAGCTGGGAAGGGGACATGAGCCACACGAGCTGCAAGGGGGTGTCAGTTGCCTGGGGCAGGATGTTCTTGGGTCCCAGTCTGTTAATCAGCAAACTGTACAAGCAGGATGTTGGTGCAAGATTGTGACCATCTGGTGAAGATTAGCAGACTTGCTAGTGTCAGCTTGATTTGTCTGTTACAGTTCGTCTTTTCTAGCATGAGCAGAGTTCTTTATATATCTGTTATTCAGCACCAATTTTATGTGAAAGTCATCAGCAAATTTCTCCATTGTAGAATATCCATCTTATATTAGACCACAGAAATGATCCATACTATGTTATAGTATAAACAGCTTTTAAAAACAATCCTTTAAGCTGAATTTCAGTCCAAAAGCCCATTTTTAAAAGAATTGAAAGTTTTGGGTACAACTAAATTGAGGATTGATACTGCACTGAAAATACGTTTCATCTTTTTCTTTTCTTTTCTTTTCTTTTCTTTTCTTTTGGAGCAAAAAACTAAATGGTACAGAATTGCAAGGATGAACAAAAAAAACCCAACAAAACAAAAAAGTGTAAACATATGGACACAAAGGAAATAAAGTTTTTTAAAAAAATGCTGGAATTGCACAGACTGGATCTGGGGTGTTATGTTTCTCAGACCACCTGAAATTTCGTTTCTGCTTAGATTATACCAATCAAAGGCATTTGTGTATGGTCTGCAAATAAGTAATATTATCGTTCCTGTGGAAGCAGTGGACAGAAAACTGGGATTCGTTAAATGTGAGAATTTGCAGTATCATCTCAGGATTTTCCCGTAAATAGTTTGCCTTGTATTTTGAGACAACTGAGATTATTATTGGTGTTTTCCTGAGGTACCTACAACTTCCATGATTTCTGAAAGCTAGTTGTGAATCTGGAAACTAAAGGTGACCTTCTCTGACCTGTAGTCATCCAGCCCTTCTAATGGTTTTGATAATATCTGACTCCTTGTATTAAATACTTCCAGTGTTTCTTACTGAATTCAAAACTTTGCATATATTTGACTGCTATTTTAAATCCAGTTAGTTTAGAATTAATGGCAACTTTAAGGGCAGTTATCCTAAGTAATCAGCAGATGGTAATTCCATATGTTATTGCGTAGGTATTTATAGTTGCCACATACGAACTATGACCTGGGTCCTACTGTACACAAATTTTTATAAACTTTAGTTAGAAGGTATAGCCTTTGGTTTATATTAGCCAGAGAACACTTTATATCATGGCCTAATTAACATTAGAAATTATACCTATCACTTAAATTGTCATGTATAAATTATTTTCTTCCCTATAAAATAAATCAAAGTAAATTGATTCTTCTTTACAGCACTATACTAGAGCATTCTAATCTATGTCCAATACAACACTTAAAAATACATTTCCTTTAATTTTGTTTATATTGGCTCAATGTCTTTTTCTGGAAGACCTAAATTTCCAATTTGATGGTGGCTGCTTGTTCTATAAGATGTAAGTAAAAATTTGCTCAAAACTAATGTTAACTCTTAAAAAGAAAACCAGTGTCCTTCATAATATTTTCATGACATTTAGGGAGCTTACTACTTGCACATATCTGCCATTCCTGATTTCAACTCTCTGTTTTGTTAGGTATGGATAATACTGGTTTTCTGGGTTGATTTTCTTTGTTTAGGCCTGCACCAACATCATCCCTGCCAAACTGTTGTACCATTTGAAGACTCCATATTTACATATTTAGCTTAAGGTTTTCTGGCAATTGTAGTTAAGGAGTGGGAGAGGTTACATAGAAAACATCAGTATAGATTGATTTAACTGAATTTTAAAAATAGGGCAGTTTTATGAACTCTTCTTCCATTGCTTTTATTATAACTAGTTTATTTCTAAGCATCAGGATAATCTTTTAACATTTGTTGTTTGACATGCAACTTAGATTGTTCCCAGAAATTTGAAAATTAACTTGCAATCCAACATCCCACTTTATCCCACCATTGGGCTAACCAGTATTGATTCTGTGAGTTAAAGCTAATTGGAAATTATGTAATATGGAAAAATAACCATTTTAACTTTACACATACACACATCTATCTATATATTTCAAACATAATTTTCCTATCATTGATAGTTTTCCAGTCATTTTCTGGAAACTAAAATATTGCTTGGGCATAGTAGACTATCAAATCAATGTTGGTAGCTTTGGATAAAAAAACAAACAAACAATATAGTCAGTAGGAAAGTTAATCTCCCACAGTTAAATCACAAGAAAAATCAGTCATAATACTTAGGTTGACAATTTCTAGATTAGGTGATTGGTGTTCAAAAAGATATCCCAGATTTTAAAAAATACACAAAATTGCTTATATATATAATTATTTAAATATGCCTATATCTACCAATAAGATAACTAATAATACAATTTCATTATTTTCCTATTTGTTTCTAAAGCCCTAGCAAAGCCCTCACACAGTTAATTTGTAGCATACATATCAAACAGTAAAAGTGTCAAAATCATCAGATCTATATTTGACTGTCCAATTAGAGGGTATTATATAACTATCAATCTCCAGCTATTGGTAGAAAGTTTCCTCAGTTATGAATCAATTTCTATGCTACAGTGACTACTTTAAAGCCAAGTCATTGTCAGGCAAGAATTCCTACATGCCTCATAAACCTAGAGATCCTTTGATTAGGCTTGAATTGTTCACAGTCAGAGGCATATTTGATGTGTATTTACAATAACTATAGTAATTGATTCTTTTTATTTGGTACAAGTTCTTTTTTCTAGTTTATTCATATATTTGATGCAGCCCAATTCCATTTGAAGTTGTATGTATCTATCTTATAAATGCTATGCATGAAGTCTTGTTTTAAATTAGTTTTTAATTTGTAGCAGTTTGGTAGTTTTTGAGAACAGTGAGGCAATTTTCAGGCAGTCTTTTCATCATTTTTATATGAATTCAAAAAGTTGAGAGAGTTGAAGAATAATACAGCTCTGGATTAATTTTGAACAGTCAAATCTCCAAACTGGAGAAAGTATCACAATAGAAAAAGTGTAATATCATATTATAATACAGAAAGCTAATTTCCTGTTTCTATTACATATCCACTCACAAAAAAGTGTCAGGACAATCTTGCTTCATAATTTTAACACAATATGGAGAGCTGTTGTAATAGAGCTAGTATTTGTGATAATTTGGTTTTGTTGAATAATGTGGTTCTTCAAAGATGATAGCTGTGGATATTGATTTTCCAAATGGACTGAGCCATTGATTGAATGCAATTTGAAGAGAGACCAAATTAGTCTCTTGAATTTACCTGGGGCTGCTACCAGTGGAATACATTATCTAAGGAGTCCCATAGCTATGTTTAATAGGTCAAGGACTCCTCCTGTCTATTGGTTTACTTGTGGAATCATTTCTTAGTTAATAATATTTATCTATAAAACCACAGGTGACTCCAAGGATGTTGCTCAGTGATTGATTTTTTTTAACTTTGCTAGGATAAACAAATTCTGGAGTTGAATTGAGCATACCAAGCTTTTTGAATCATACAACAAAGTGAGGAAATAAGATGTTGATTACATTTTGCAAATATAAGCTTTCACTGGGAAATAAGCTAGAAAATTTTCTACAGAGACACCTGCCATAAAACTGAAACAAATAAACATTCCTTAGAAAGAAGACAATGGAAACCACTTTCATGTGAAAAACAGTACATTATTTTTTAATTCCCACTAAACCAAAATCCCTCACCCATTTGGACACATGTAAATGCAATCAAGTTAGCAAATACCATATTTCTCAGATTCTAAAACATATTTATTTTTTCATATTTTAATATTTTGAAACTGGAACAGCAAACATTCGCTATGCTTACTTATTAGGGATTTTTAAATTTAAGGTTAATAAATTGATGATGTACTTTGCCATCAACAGAAAAATCCTAATTTTTATATAAAGGTTCTTCATTTTTTTCAAAATTGTGAACTTACAGGATACAGCAAAGGTCAGGGAACAACATATCAAATACTAATATTTTGTTATAATTGGTTCTAGCAACATAAAGATAAAGTTAAATGGTTCTAAATAATTTCTGATTTATTTCAAGGTCTTTTCTCTTTCTATTAGTATTGGCCAAAAATCTCAAATTTGAAGGTATCCTTCCTGGGCATACTTTCTACAATTATTTCATTTGTATGCACTCATAAATGTATACTATAAGCATTGTATATATAAATATAGATTTACATAAATATTTGAATACTGAGTTGAATTATTTTAAACATACTTGATTTTGACATACTTTAAAATACTATATTTATTTCTCTGAAATTACAGTCAATGGCATCTTAAAATTATAATTGACATCTTTTTAAAAATTTTGGTAACTAATACAAAGTATGCTATTTTATCTTCAGTGATTTAAATTTATTTTCTTTTTTTATTTCTACTGGGTTTTATTGATGTTTATGAGCTATTTCATCTCAATTTATGTCATTTATTTTAAGCAAGCCATCTCTTCTCTATGATGGAATATTATATTTGATTTTACTTTATAATTTATATGCCAAAGTTTCATTATTACATGTTTATTCAAAGTTTCATATTCATTTATCTTTCTTAGTACAACAGGTATAATATACAAATATATGTATGTGTGTGTATACACACACACTCTCATACTTTTTTCAGTTTTGAATATTTCTCATGTATTGGGTAAAAAATTACTTTTCTTTGTCAATTCATTCATTTTAGCATTTGGAACTATTATATTTTCAATCAATTCATTTTTAATCATTTCTTATATCTTTTTACTGTTTCTCAGTGCAGTGTTTTTGAATCTATTTTCCATTTCAAAAATTCTTTCTTTTACTGTATCCATTTGTTAAATGAGATTAATTTTATCCCAATATCCATTAATTTAATTTCCACTGTCTAAAACTGGCCTTTTTTCCTATAATTCAGATACAACAGTTTCTCTCTCTACCCACCCCTCTTTACCTAGTAAATAATTTTTCATAATTACCTACTCATGTTTGTTATTTTGTTTTCCTTACCACTTTCTTAGCTACATATTACTACTAATATTTTGGCAGTTAACTGGAAAATTATGAATTGTTGACACACTAAAATAATACAAATAATTTATTTTTTGCATTCCTGAGAATAGTACAATCTTAAATGCCCTATTGTATTATTATTGTCATGCTTTTTAATTCTACATATATTTTCATCCCCATAGGAAATTGCTAGTAATGTTTTATGCAGTCAATAAAATGAGCCATGCATTTATCCTTTGCATTGCTTTTTGTTCCTTCTTGCATTCCATCTTCTTATGTCGTATTCTTCCTCCTGAAGAATGCCCATAGAGCATGTTTAAAATTTTTGGATGGGTGAAGCTATGCTGATAACAAATTCACTCTATATTGTATTAAAATTTGATGTATTACCCTTTTTTCTCAGATATAAACTTCTATATTGTATATTATTTTTCTTCAGCACCATGCATTTCATTATTCTGGCTTTCATTGTTCCTCTTGTGAAGTTAGCTATCAGTTTCATTGGTGCTGTCTGAAGAAAACATGTCTCTTCCTCTGACTACTTTTAATGTTTTATCTTCATATTTGGTTTGCATAAATTTAACTTTAATAAACCTTTTTTTGTTTTGTTTTTTGCTTACCTTTGTGTTTTTACCTGTTTGGGATTCAAACTGTTGAATGATGACTTCAGTCACTTTTTAGAAATTCAAGCTAATAATGAATAAATCATTATTTCTTCCTCATCTCTTTCTTCTCCTTCTGGAATTCCATTTTCACATATATTAGATCTATTCCCTATGTCCTATGAAGAGAAGTATTTTGGCAACACTGCATATCCCCACACAAGCCACAGAAGGAAGTCACAACACAGTCTGATTGAGTCTAGGCAGAATATCCTGTGATTCTCCCTGGAATGTGACAATGAAGCAGGCTAGTAAGATAGGGAATCAACAGACGGATCTGGAACTATGCAGACATCAGTGCCCCAAGATGGCTGCTGGAAGATCCTCGCAAGATTTCATCAGAAGCCAGGACAAGCCCTGCATATTCTTCAGAGGCCTTATAATTGGGCCATCCTGGGGAATTGATGGGTGGGGTAATCAATCAAAACAGCAAACAGCTGGGACTCCTCCTATGCCATTAGCAAAGGGGTGGAATAATTAACAGTTTAAAAAGCAGGCACAAAGGTCAAATCTCCCCTGCTCCATGCTCTCTCCTGCCCCTGCTCCTCTTGGCCCTCGTGGCTTCTGCGCCCTGCTCTCGCTGTGCCTCCGCTGCATGAATCAACATGCAAGTAAAACCTGGGCATTTGTAATCTATAATGGGAAATTGTAGTCTATAAATCAGCCCTCTTTATCACTTTCCATCCCCTTACCCTCTACTGGGCATCTGTGATCTGTTATTTTCTCCCATTTCTCTTCCCTCCCTACCTTAATAAGTTACTGGCTTCACTAATCTGACATGTTCTGAAATTCATTTCTGCAGCATAAGTCAAGAACCTTGATTAAATCCGGTAACAGCAAGATAAGACATCATGTGAGGAGGTGTCACAAGTTCATTTCTTAACTGTTTCAATATTTTGAGGAAAGTTCCTATCTTGCAGATGGCTGTCACAAGGCAGTTACCCATATATCTTTCTGGTTTCAATGAGACAAGAGATTTTCAACTTTGTTTCTTTTGGGTATAGCTGAAGATTATAATACCACATAATTCAAGAATACAATTGACTGTCTCTGACATATATATATATGTGTGTGTGT
>JAQZBX010007750.1:0-49699 GCA_029593785.1 Cabassous unicinctus | reverse complement strand
GGCATGGTAGGCTGATGCAGCAAGACCTCACAGCAGGAAGCAGGTGTGGCTCAATCGATAGAGCCCCCTTTTGCCATGTGGGAGGCCCTGGGTTCGCTTCCCGGGGCCTCCTTGTGAGAGCAGGCCGGCCTGCGCGGTGCAGTGGGCTGATGCAGCAGGACCTCACAGCAAGGGGGAGATAAGCAGACACGGAAGAAACACACAGCAAATGGACACAGTAAAACACAAGCAGCAAGGGGGGGATAAATAAATAAATAAATAAATCTTAAAAAAAAAATAATTGGAGTTAGAAAAATTGGTATAAACTCCTGAGGTCTTAAAAGATATATTTGTGTGTGATATCAAATAAAGTAATTAATTTGTAATTATTTACAAGGTCATAGGTAATCCATGCACCGCTGGAAATTCAAGTTGGGAATTACAGATTAAAATAACTTCAAATTCCCATTCATTTGGATCTAAATGGCTATAACAACATCATTTTTCATCTGCATGGTAAATAGTGTTAACAATATCAAAGGTTATGTTAAAGAGTGTTAAACTTTGTGTATCATGAAAAATGCAAATTTATAGCAAGTAAATGTGTTTTATCAGGAAGAAAATCATATTCCTTCTAGGATTCTAACTGTTGCTTTCCCAAAGGGGAAAAGGGAGCATGATATAAATTACAGAAAAAATTCCAATATGAAAATTCTATATAAGTGAGGAGTTCATTTTTTTCTTTACTAATGCATATTTGTTGGCAGGATTATTTTACTTTCATCTTGTTGAAACCTCATATTGGTAATGTCATCTCTGAAACTAAAAGGGCAAGAAAATAATTTGTTACATTCTGGATTGTGTAAGCTAAAAGAAAATTTAGATGTTTTTAAAGATGTTTGCAAGGTGTGAAAATTTACATATCAAAGTTACTTGTTAAAACCAAATATTAAATAGAAAAGGCAAAGTGTATATTTTAAAAATAATATTAGATTGTTGGCCAAATAAATGAATAGAAATTTGTGGGCCCTAAAAATGTACATACTCACAAATGGGTGTCTGAAACACGTAAATTTCTACTGCATCTAAAGATTGTTTCTGGACAATGCAGCTTGATTTATGTTTCCTAGATAATTGGGTCTAAAAACCCTACTAGTCAAGCAGGACCTCAAAAAGGAGGGGAGAGATTACACTATAGAAGGGCTGCTATGAAGCCTCTAGCTTATCAGCTATCAGTCCATTATGTTAAAACAGGAATGTGGAAAGAACTCTACTTTAGCAGTATGTTTTAAAAGACAATTTAACAACATATTTACTAAGGAATTTAAAAATATTTCTTTGATATTGACATACTAAATAAATTATATTTTGAATTATCTTGAGATCTAACATCTAAAAGTGGTAATTTTGCTCAATGAATTCATCTTCTTTTTCTCTATATAGTGGAGACTTGAAGAAGCTGTTTCCTACAGAGAAAAGATTCATATAAGACACTGGAGCAGTAATCAGTAGAAAATGTCACTGTACATATTGGATAACAGATATTACAGTGATGAAAACAAAATGTCAAAAAAAATTTTTTAATATTTTTTCATTATTTTTAATATCCCAAATATTAATTCTTTAATATGTATTCTTTTTAAATTTTTTGTATTTTATTTCTTATTTTTAAAAATATCATTATTTCATTTGCTTATTAATTGTATTTGGCTATTCCATTTCCAAAATGTGCCCTCATATTACACCTACTTTTCACTCTGGCTGCCTTCAGCACCTATAGAAACTACTGTCTCCAAATCAATGACATAATTTTGTCCATTGCTAGAATCAAAAGTCTACACAAGAATAACAGTAAGTTCACTCTAGTTTATATTTTATTCCCCAATCCTAAGGATTCTGGGATGGTGAGGCCCACTCCACTGCTAATTGAGAGGGGACTTTGGTCCCATAAGGCTGACGGATGGTGTTGCTGTTTTGCAGTTTGATGTAATTATGAATTCCAAAAATAGATATTGGATAATGCTTGTAAACTGGTCTGTCAATCTGGGCATGATTAAGTTATGATTAGGGCATTCAATGGGCCAGGTCAGTAGAGCGTTGAGCCCCACACCTTGGTGGGTGAGGGAGTCAAAGATAAAAGACACAACAAAGGGCAGTATTTCAGCAGTTTTGATGTTGGTGTTCTGGTGAGGAAGGAGAGTAGGCCCTGGGATAGAGACAAGCCAGTCACCTGAGAGTTCACAGCTGGTCTTGTGGAGAGAAGCAAAGCCTAGAGACCCTCATGGTCTACAGCTGACTTTGTGCAGGAAACAGATGAACTAAGCCCAGAGAGAAATGCAGCCCTGGGAAGAGAGGAACCCAAGAAGCCTGAACCCTGTCAAACGTCGGCAGCTGTCTTGCTCTAACACATGGCAATGGACTTTGGTGAGGGAAAAAAATTATGCTTTGTGGCCTGCTAACTGTGGACTTCTACCCCAAATAAATGACCTTTATGAAGATCAACCAATTTCTGGTATTTTGCATCAGCACCCTTTTGGCTGACTAAGACAGAATTTGCTACCAGGAATGGGGTAGTGCTTTTGCAATTACCAAAATGTTGGAATGGTTTTATAAATGGGTAAGGGATATTTTTTGGAGGAATTGTGAAATGCTTGATGGAAAAGGCCTGGATCACTTTGAAGAAACTGTTGATAGCAATATGGACGCTGGAGAGACTTTTTTATGATGCCTTAGAAGTAAATGATGAAACTATTATTGGAAACTGGAGGAAAGGTCATCCATGTTTTAAAGTTGCAGAGAACTTAGCAAGATTAACTTCAGGTGTTATATGGAAGACAGAATTTGAAAATGGCGAACTGGAGCATTTAGCTGAAGAACTTTCCAAGATAAACTTGGAGAATGTGGCTTTGCATCTCCTTGCAGCTTATAGCAAAATACTAGATGAATGAAATGCACCAAGGACAGACCTTTTGGGCACAAAGAAAACAGAAACTGATTCCAGAACTTCCAAGTTTCTGGAAATCAAGTTTCCAGATGAAAGTGCCCCATTTGAAGACTTAGCTAAACCTGGAACTTGTAAATCAGGATTGAAGATGCAGTTATCTAGGAAAGACTTGTGGAAATTGTTACTGTCTGATGGCTTGGACCCCTGCTTCCTACATGCTAAACGAACAAAATTTTTGAGAGACCTGTATGAACAAAACCACTGTCAGTTTGGACAAAAGAGGACATGGAAAGGAAAGATTGAAGGAGAGAAATCTTTAAGAAGAAACTTATGGAAGCTGAGATCTGGAATTAAGAAATTGCCTTGGGCCAAGAGAGGAGTCCCATCTATGTGTACAGAAAGGGTGAGTTTGTCCCAGCAGTTGAAGAGATTGGATAGTCCCACCCAATGTTCTGGGAGCGTTTTGCCTCCCCAGGCTGGAGAGAAGGTGAGTTTGCCTCAGCAGTTGAAGAGGAATGGATGTTCCTACCCAATGTTCTGGAAGAGTTTTGCCACCACAGGTACAGAAAGTTTGGAACACATTCCCCAAGGATTAGGGCAGTTAAGTTCAGCACCCCATAGGTCTGAGAGGGGTGAGCCTGTCTCCCATAGATTACAGAAGGCCAGGTGGTCAACTCGTTGCTCTGAGAGGGTTGAGCCTGTATGCCAAAGATTAGGGGTATGTTGTCTTCACCTCACTGTACTAGGGGGGCTAAGACTCTAACCCAAAGATTGGATAGGGTGTGGCAGTCACCCCAACACCCTTGGACTGTGAGGTCTGGAGCTTGGTTGACACCCAGATGCTTGATGATGGTGGAACCAAGAAAATGGCCCTTGGAAAAGCTTGTGGAAAGGGTGATCCTCATGTGGCCCCAAGGAGAAGAAACCATCATACTAAGAATGACTCAGACTTTGAAATTGAATGGAGGATGACCTGAAGGTTTACTGAAATGTAAAGACCCATGACTCATGTTTAAACTCCCTATTTCACCTATGGTAATGAAAATGTTTATCCTTTGTCTTTCCATATGTATATAGGATACAGTTAAATGGTTTTGTAAGTTTCAGAGGTCTACAGCAGATGGGATTTTGCCAGAAAATGAACTGTATTTCTTTAAAGTGATTATGATATGGTTTTCTACTTGCATTGTTACTGATTTAAGGTTTTTTGAATATTGTAATGTATTTTTGGAATTCAGAGGGTGAATTGTTGCAATGTAGCAGTTTGATGTAATTATGAATTCCCAAAATAGATATTGGATGATGCTTGTAAACTGGTCTGTCAATCTGGGCATGATTAAGTTATGATTAGGGTGTTCACTGGGCCAGGTCAGTAGGGCATTGAGCCCCATCCCTTGGTGGGTGGGGGAATCAAAGATAAAAGACACATCAAAGGACAGTATTTGAGTAGTTTTTATGTTGCTGTTCTGGTGAGGAAGGAGAGAAGGCCCCGGGATAGAGATGAGCCATTCACCTGAGAGTTCACACCTGGCCTTGTGGAGAGAAGCGAATCCTAGAGATCCTCATAGTCAACCGCTGTCCTTGTGGAGGAAACAGAGGAGCTAATCCCAGAGAGAAATGCAGCCTTGGGAAGTGAGGAACCCATAAAGGCTGAACCCTGGCAAATGTCAGCAGCTGTCTTGCTCCAACATGTGGCAATGGACTTTGGTGAGGGAAGAAACTTATGCTTTATGGCCTAGTAAATATGGACTTCTACCACAAATAAATAACCTTTATAAAGACCAACCAATTTCTGGTATTTTGCATCAGCATCCCTTTGGCTGACTAAGACAGATGGGAATCTCCTACCTACAGCTGCAGACTCTCTAGGCTTCTTGGTATGGTGGCTGTCTATCCTCACCTTCCCATTAGTTGTCCTGGATAAATCCAATGAACTGGAGAGTAGGTGTTGAAACACGCTGAGACTCAGGGCCCAGCTGGCACATGGACAGACAAAAGATTCAAGTCTCCTGGACAAACACCTACCAACTCTTGCACCAAATATATGTTCAAATAGAAGGGACAGAAGAGGCATGTCTAGTGAAGTCACAACTGAGTCAAGCTCTGTCACACTTGGGAGCACAAACTCTGAAGTAGGGCCCATTGGCAAGGCACCAAACTCCAGAGCTATCTACCATGACTATAGGACCTGGGTGTGTCCAGATCCCTCAGGAGCCCCACTATTTGGTGTAGTATCTACTTTAGTAGTCTATGAGACCTGCTGATATGTGCATAAGCATTACCTCTGGGATGACGTTCTGACTCACTTTGAAGTTTCTTAGCCATGTGAACTCAGTTTTCTTTACCTTTTCCCCCTTTTATTCAAGGTCTTTTTCCAGTTGTATTGCTAGTTGGTGCTTGGTAGTAATCCCTCAGTGCCAGGGATGCTCATCCCTGGGAGTCATGTCTCACACTGGGGGAAAGTAATGCATTTATATGCTGAGTTTGGCTTAGAGAGAGGCCACATTTGAGCATCATGGAGGCTCTCAGGAGGTAACTCTTAGGTACCCTAAAACACTAGGCTAAGTTGTAATTTCAAGAGGAAAGGCTCATAAGCATATTCATCAATATCAAGGGTCCATCAACGGGCCTTCTTTCTTCACTAGTCATTGCCCCTGTACTTGGGGATTGTGGCTGTTCCGTTAGAGAATGTGGTAGAGCTCCCCAGGATGGGAACTCAATATTCTTTTGGTTATTGTGTGAATCTCTACCCACTGTGACAATGTCCCATGAACACTTGAACACATTTATATACTTTATATGTATGCCCAGGTGAACTTTCTTCCCCTCATGTCTCCCCCATCACTGACACCCCACATCAATGATTCTTCCCTGCCATAGTTGTAACCTTTTGAGGTCCAAAACTTCTTAAAAAATGAAGCAAAGTATATCATCATATACAATTAATAGGAAAATGAAACAATGATGATAGGTTTAAACATATGAAATAAAATCCATAATAATTTAGAAAAACTAAATTAAAATAAAAAAATATGGTATGAAAAAATAATGAAAAATATAAATCATTTTTTGACATTTTGCCTTTCATCACTGTAACATTTGTTGTCCTGTATGTACAGTGACATTTCTTTCCATTTCTTCTGCAGTGTCTTACTTTTTTTCATTTTGTCTTCAAAGAAGTTTTAGGTCACAGTAAATTCACATACAGAATATAGGAGACCGCCATATACCCAACATCATCCCCCTTTTCTCCCTTCCTATGTTAATAACCTTTTTATATGTGAATGGTACATTTATTACAACTGAGGAACAAATATTGAAACACAGCTAATAACCATGGTCAATGTTTTACATTACGGTTTACATTTTAGACCATACAATTTTATAAATTTTGGCTGAAATTTAATATGACTTGTATCCATCGTTGCAAGATCATGCAGAACACTTCCATTTTTCGCTAAATACCCCTTTTTCCATCTATTCTACTCCTCCCTCCCCCTCCCCTCAGGGCCCATGGCGACCACAAGGCTTCACTTCTTGAAGGATAAGTTTCATAGTTTCTTACAACAACACTGTGGCCTTGACACACTTGTCTGTCCCCCCCATAAAGAAACACCCATGCCCTTGAGAAACACCCACCCCTCTGTTTGAGGACATATTGGGTCTCCCCAGGATGGGAGTCCAGTCTCCTTCCCACTCCTTATGTGGGTCTCCACCAACTGACACAACACACTATAACAAAATTATCACTTGCACATTCTCTAGAAGACTCCCCCAGGTGCACCGTGTCCCATATGCCCCCACTCAACACCCTAAACCAGTAACCCTTCCTTGTCATATTGTCAAAGGAGCTTTCCCAATATTGTAGTTTCAACCACATACCACCAATCCCCAATGTTCACCTACACACTACGCCAACCTTCCCCTAGCTCCATGGACAATCCAACCCACCTTCCCAACTCTATCCCATGTCAAACTTGCACTGCGCAACCCAACAGTCTCACTGCATACCTATCATATCACTCCACTGCAGAGTTACACAATTCCAAATTATTATAGATTTCACCCGTATGGGCATTGGCTCACAACCTTCTTCTCCCTTTCTATTTCCTGTAAACTTATCCTCTAGACTCTGTGACTCTGCTCAATTTGCTTAATTCATGTCAGTTAGGTCATGAAATATTTGTCTTTCAGTGCCTGGTATACTTCACTCAATATAAGGTCCTTAAGATTCATCCATGTTATCCCATGTGTTAGCACTATATTCCTTCTTACAGCTGAGTAATATTCCATTGTATGTATATACCATATTTTCTTTTTCCATTTATCTGTTGATGAGCATTTGGATTGATCCCAACTTTTGACAATAGTGAATAATGCCACTATGAACATTGGTGTGCATGTATCTGTTCATGTCCTTGCTTTCAATTTTGGGTATATACACAGTAATGGAGTTGCAGGATCATATGGCAGATCAATGGTTAGTTTTTTGAGGAATTGTCAAACTGTTCTCCACAATGGCTGCACCATTCAACATTGCCACCAGTGAATGTGAATTCCCACCAGTGAATTCCCACCAGTGAATGAGGTTTCCCATTTCTCCACATCCTCCCTAACACTTGTAATCCTCTGTTTTTTTAAAGGCCTCCACTCTAATGGGTTTAAGATGATATCTAATTGTAGTTTTGATTTGCAATTCCCTAATAGCTAGTGATATTGAGCATCTTTTCATGTACTTTCTAGCCATTTATATTTCTTCTTTGGAGAAGTGTCTGTTCAAGTCACTAGCTCATTTTTTAAATGGGTGGTTTGTCTTTTTATTTAAAAGATATAGGATTTCTTTATATATGCTGGATATTAGACTCCTATCAGATATATGGCTACCAAATATTTTTCTCCCATTATCTAGGTTGTCTTTTCACTTTCTTGACAAACTCGTTTCAGGTGAAAAGTTTTTAATTATGAGGAGGTACCATTGATCTATTTTTCTTTCACTGTTCATGCTTTCTCTGTGAAGGTCATGAAACCTTTTCTTTTTATAACATCCTGTTGATGATTCCCTACATTATTTTCCAGGGTCTTTATAGTCTTGGCTTATATTTAGATCTTTGCTCCATATTGAGTTAATTTTTATATAAGGTGTGAGATGGTATTCCTCTCTCATTCTTTTGAATATGGATATCCAGTTTTCCAAGCACCATTCTTTTGAGGAGGTCATTCTCTCCCAGTTGAGAGGGCTTGGTGGACTTGTTGAATATCAGATGACTGTATATGCATGGATCTATGTCGGAACTCTCAATTTTGTTCCATTGCTCAGTATGTCTATCCTTGTGCCAATACCATGCTGTTTTGACTACTGTAGCTTTGTAGGGTGTTTTAAAGTTAGCTAATATGATTCCCCCAATTTCATTTTTCTTTCCCAATATTTCTTTGGCTATTCAGGGTCTCTTGCTCTTCCAAATAAATTTCATAGTTTTCCCAGTTCTGTGAAAAACGCTGTGTTGATTTTTATTGGTATGGCATTAAATCTGTAGATAAGTATTGATAGGATAGACAATGATGTTTAGTCTTTCCATTGATAAACAGAGATATTCTTCCATTTATTTAGTCTTCTTCGAGTTCCTTTAACAGTGCCTTGTAATTTTCTGTGTATTAGTCATTTACACCTTTAGTTAAAATTATTCTGAGGTATTTCATTCTTTTAATTCCAATTGTAAATGTTTTGTTTCGCTTGATTTCCTCCTCAGATTTCTCATGAATGGTGTACAGGAATGCTACTCATTTTTGTGCATTGATCTTCTTACTTGTGACTTTATTGAACTTATTTATAAGTTCTAGAAGTTTGGTTGTAGATTTATCAGGGCTTTCTATGTATAGGATCATGTCATCTGCAAATAGTGAAATTTTGACTTCTTCCTTTCCAATTTAGATTCTTTTGTTCCTGACCTTAGAGAGAAAGCTCTTAGAATTTCACCATTATATATGATGTTAAGTGTGCATTTTTCATATATACCCTTTATCATGTTGATGAAGTTTCCTTCTATTCCCATCCTTTGCAGTGTTTTCATCTGGATAGGGTGCTGCATTTTGTAGAATGATTTTTTTGCATCTATACAGAAGATCATGTGATTTTTTTCTTTTGATCTGTTCATGTGGTGTATAACATTGATTGACTTTCTTCTGTTGTTCCATCCTTGCATACCAGGGATGAAACCCACTTCGTCATGGTGTATAATTTGTTTGATGTCTTGTTAAATATGATTAGCAAGTATTTGTTGAGGATTTTATTATCTAGGTTCATTAAAGACATTGGTCTGTAATATTCCTTTCTTGTGCGGTCTTTGTTTGGCTTTGGTATTAGGGTAATGATGGCATAATAGAATGAGTTAGGCAATGTTCCTTCTACTTAAAGGTTTTGGAAGAGTTTAAGCAGGATTGACATTAGATCTTTCTGGAATGTTTGGTAGAATTCAGGTTTGAAGCTGTTTGGTCCTGAGCTCTTCTTAGTTGGGAAGTTTTTATGAAAAATTCAATTTCGTTAATAGTGATTGATCTATTGAGTTCATCAATTTCTTCTTTCAAAGTGTAGGCTGCTTGTGTTTTCATAGGAATTTGTCCATTTCCTCTAAATTATCCTGCTTGTTGGCATATAATTTTTCAAAGTATCTGCTTATGATACTCTTTATTTTTGTGGAATCAGTTATGATATCCCCTTCCTCATTTCTTATTTTGTGTATTTGCAGCTCTTCTCTTTATTTCTGTTAGTCTAGCTAGCAAAGATAGACTAAAAAATTCTAACAAAAAACCAGCTTTAGTTATTTGTTTATTTTTTCTAGTGCTCATTTATTTTCTACTTCACTTAGTTTTATTCTAATCTTTGTTATTTCCTTCTTTCTACTTCCTTTGGGGTTAGTTGTTGTTCATTTTATAATCCTTCTGGGTGGGCAGTTAAGTCTTCAATTTGAGCTTTTTCTTCTTTTTGATATATATGTTTATGGCTATGAATTTCCCTCTCAGTACAGCTTTTGCTGCATCCCATAGGTTTTGATAAGTTTTGTTGTCATTTTCATTCATTTCAAAGTAGTTACTGATATATTTTGTAATTTATTCCTTGACCCACTGTTTGTCTAAGAGTGTGTTGTTTAACTTCCATATCTTTGTGCCTAATCTGGTTCTCTGGCCCTTACTGATTTCCAGCTTCATTCCATTTTGGTCATAGAAATTACTCTGTATTATTTCAGTCTGTCTGAATTCATTGAGAGTTGTTGTGTGGCTTAGCATGGTGTATCTTGGAGAACAATTCGTGTGCACTTGAGAGGAAAGTATATTCCACTGTATTTGGGTGTAGTGTTCTGTATATGTCTATTAGATATAGATCTTCTAATATATTATTCAAAGTTTTTGTTTCTTTATTGATTCTCTGTTGAGGTGTTCTGTTTAATGGTGACAATGATGTATTAAAGTCCACCACTATAATTGTAAAGGTATCTATTTCTCCACTAAGTCTTCCAGTGTTTGTCTCATGTATTTTCAGGCACTCCAGTTAGGTGCATAAATGTTTATGATTGTTCCTTCTTCTTGAAAGATTGCCCCCTTTACTAATATATAGTGCCTCTCTTTGTCTCCTAAAATAGTTTTTCATTTAAAGTCTATTTTGTCTGATATTAGTATAGCTACACACACCCATTTTTGGTAGTTGTTTGCTTGTAAATGTGTTTTCCAGCCATTCATTTTCAGCCTCCTTGAATCCCCGCATCTAAGGTGGGTTTCTTATGGACAGGATATTGATGGGTCATATTTCCTTATCTATTCTGCCAATCTGTGTCTCTTGACTGGTGAGTTTAATCCATTAACATTCAGTGTTATTACTGTCAAGGAATTACTCACATCAGCCATATTTTCTTTGGTTTTATGTGTGTCATATCTTGTTTTTTATTTCTCTTTTAGCTTTTAAAAAAAAATTTTCCTACACTTTCCAATGCTCTCTCTCCTGTCTTTTCTTTTCAACCTGCAGCACTTCCTTTAGTACTTCTTGAAGGGCAGGTTTCTTATTGGCATATTCTCTTAATTTCTCTATATCTGTGAATATTTTGAATTCTCCATCATTTTTGAATCCCATCTTTGCTGCATAGAGAATTCTTGGTTGGAAGTTTTTTTTCTTTTAGCCCCTTAACAATTTCATACCTCTGCCTTTTTGCCTCCATGGTTTCAGATGAAAAGTCAGCACTTAATCTTCTTGAGTTTCCCTTGTTACAATGTTCCTCTTTCCTATTGTTGCTTTCAGTATTTTATCTTTCTCTTGAGCATTGGATAATTTGAAAAGTATATGCCTTGGAATACTAGTGCTGGGTTTTATACTTTTAGGGGTGTGCTGTGCTTCCTGGACATGTATATCCATGTCCTTCAATAAGGTTGGGAATTTTTCAGCTATTATTTCATCCTACACCCCTTCTGTTCTCTTTTCCTTCTTTTCTCCCTCTGGGATGCCTATAATGCATATGTTTGCATGTTCTGTGTTGCTTTTCACATCTGTATTTCCCTGCTGAATTTTTCCTATCTTTTCATCTATCTGTTCTACTATCTGTTTGATTTCAGATGTACTGTCTTCCACATCACTAATTCTTTCTTCTGCCTGTTCAAATCTGCTGTTATGTGCTTCCATTGTATTTTTGTTTTCTTGGATTGTGCCTTTCATCACCATCATATCCGCTATCTTTTTATATACATTTACGATTTCTTTAGTATGTTCTCCCAGTGTCTTCTTAATATCCTTAATCTCTACCTTCAGTTCATTTACTTGTTTCATGATATTTTTTAGACAGCTCTGATTAATTCTTCCATGTTCTGCATCTCCTGGTTTTGGTTTGTTCATTGGACTTGGCAATGTCTTCCTGTTTCTTATTATAGTTTATAATTTTTTTGTTGATGTTTAGGCATCTTTTTTCTTGATGGTTTCATTCATTTGATTAGTTTCTCTCTCTTCCCTAGGGTCTTATTTAGTTGCTGATTTTGTGTGTGTGGTAAGTTTTCACTTTGACACTTTGCTCTTCTTATTCTATTTCCATGCTATTGTCTATGTTCCCTTGAAAGTAAAAGATTTGGGCCAGAGAAAGGGTAATAGTTAAGAAGAGAAAAAGGTTAATAGTAATAATAATATTAAAAGGTGTAAGAGGAATCATATAAGACTGAGGAAATTGAATAATTATCTCTTGTAAGAAGTTCAGGGCAATAAGAATAAAAAATTGGGGTACAAACAATGAAATAAAAAAGTGAATAGCAAAAAATATCTAGAAAGAATTAATAGGCCAGAATGATAAAAGAGAGGGTAAGAGAAAAAAAAAAGACCAAAAAAGTTAAAAAAGAAAGAAACAGAGAATAGAGTAGATAGAAATAAAAACAATTAAAATTGGAGACTAAACAAAGAGAGGTGGAGCAAATACAAAAACAGAAAGCAGGATATTGGAAGATGAAGGAAGGAAAATAAATAGCATAGGTAGACAAAATTGTTATACAAAATAAAGGGGAAACAAAGGAAGGAGGAGACACAGCAAACAAGAATTAATACAGCAGCACATAATTTTAAAAAAGAAGAAAAAACTGGGCTGGGGAAGATAGAGGGAAAAAAAGAGCTAATAACCAACACTCAAGCAAGCAATCAAACAAAAATTTAGGAAAAACAGCCTTCCCTTTTAGGCCCCTCAGGAGCTTCTTGGGCTGCTTGTGTTCATCGGTCAATTACCCTGCATTTGCCCTCTGCAGGTTTTGAATCAGGTTTTAGCTAATAAACTAAGTTAGAATTTTAAAATTAGTACCTTTTTTAAAGAAAAATATGAAATCCAAGAACTGCTAATACAAATATAATGTATATATGTTCCCTGTCCTAAAGTATCTACTGTGTGTTTGATAACTCAGTGGATCACTACACTAAGGAGAGCCAGGAATCACACCAGGGACCTCATGTATTTTAAGCTGAGACTCCTCCAATGACTTAAACTTTCTCATTGGGTCAGATAACTAGAGAGCTATCCAGTCACTTTCCTAAGGCAGGTTTGTCTCTTTGCACACTCTTTTGCATATTCCTGGTGATTAGGAATCTGTCTGTCCCTGCCCCCTTTCTATTCTTATTGCTTTCTCTCCCAGGGCAGCAGGACACAATAGACTGTGTGATCAGTTCCCCCATCACCTCTCCTTGTCAGGTTGAGTTCCCTTCTGAAATTCAAATGGGACTTTGGTATCCAAACTCATGGCAGAGGAATGCTTTTCAATCATTTTCCAGACATCCCCCTCCTCCCAGGGGATGCTAAATAGGCCCTTTGAAGGTTATTAAGCACTTCCTACTGCTCACCTCTTTAGGGGAGTTGGAAATTTTATAGTTTTTAGAACTAGATTAGTCAATTGCTTGACTCTGCTCTCTCCCAACCCAAATTCTTCTCTCCCAGGTTTGCTAGGTAAATCAGGCTGCCTGAGCAGATTTACCTCTCCCCATTCCTGCAGCCACATTTTGCCAGATGATTTGCTCCCTAAATTTCAAAGTGGGTCCAGGTAAACAAACTCACAGAAAGGAAACTCCTCTCTAAACTTCACCAGAACCCACTTACACCCAGATAATGCTCCCTGCCACTCGGTGCTGGGTGGGAATCAGGAGGTTTACTTCAGCTTTTTGCCTTGAATGTGGGGTTTAGCCATCCACTGTTTCCAGCAACCAGGGTGAGAAATTTATTGACTTCCCATGGGCTTCTTATCTCTGTCCAGTTCCCTCCAGATCAATGCTCTGAAGCCTCCTGCTCTGTGAGTTCCCAAAACAGCATTCTCAGGCAGGATCTTGCCCCTTCTCAGCCATTTTTTTATGACAGAGCTGGGAGTGCCCACTTGAACCAATGCCATCTTGCTCTATTTCCCTTATTTTCTTAATTTTTGAACAAGTTTTGGGTCACAGAAGGGTTACAGTAGTGGCAGGTGAGGCTCATTGGTGTGGGGTGTCAATGATAGTGGATACATTGGAGGAAACTCATCTGGGCATACATATAGGCTTATAAATGTGTTCAAATGTTCATGGGGAATCATCATAGGGGGTGGAGAGTCACACAATAACCGAAGGATTATCAAATTCTCATCCTGGGGAGTTCTGCCACTTTCTCTGTTGGACAGGAAGACTCCCCTGAGAACAGGGACAATGACTAGTGAAGGAGGATGGTCCACTGATGGGCCCTTGATGCTGATGACTTTGCACATGAGCCTTTACTCTTGAAATTGAAACTTAGCCTAGTATTATAGGGTGCCTAAGAGTTGCCTCCAGGGATTCTCCTTGTTGCTCAAATGTGGCCTTTCTCTAAGCCAAACTCAACATATAAATGCATTACTTTCTCCCCAGTGTGGGACATGACTTCTGGGGATGAGCTTCCCTGGCACTGAGGGATTACTACCAAGCACCAACTAGCAATTCATCTGGAAAAAGACCTTGACCAAAAGCGGGAAATGTAAAGACAAATGAGTTTGTATAACTAAGAGACTACAAAGTGAGTCAAGGTTTCATTAATGAGGTTATGCTTATGCACATCTCAGAATAATCTCATTGAGTGCCAAAATAGATACTACCTCAAACAGTGGGGCTCTTGAGATCTCTGGAGAATTCCAGACCCTATGGACAGGGTAGATAGCTCAAAAGTTTGGTACCTTGCCATTAGGCACTACTTTGGAATTTCTGCTCCACCGTGTGACAGAATTGGACTTAGTTGTGGTTTCACTACACATGGCTCTTCTGTCCTTCTATTTGAACCTATAATTCGTTCTAGAGTTGATATGCATCGTCCAATAGACTTAAATCTTTGAGCTGTCCATGTGCTAGCTGGGCCCTGAATCTCATGGTGTTGCAACACCTACTCTCTAGTTCATTGGTCTCACCCAGAACAACTAGCATGGAGGTGATAATGGACAACTACCATATGAAGGAACTGAGAGTCTACATGTACAAGCAAGAGAGTCCCATCCATCAGTCCCATTGGATCGCAGTCCCCTTTCAATTAGAGGTAGAGTGGATGACACCATCCCAGAATCCTCTGGTCTGGGGAATGAACTATGGACTAAAGTAGACTTACTGGTATATGACTATAATCTTCTTGTGATTCTAGCAGTGGAAGAAAGTATATCATTGATGTAGAGGCAGTGGCTGCTGGAGGTTCTGAGATCAGGGAGAGGGAAAAACAGTTGTAATACAGGTGCCTTTTTGCAACTTGGGAATTGTCCTGAATGACATTGCAATGACAGATGCAGGCCATTATATATCTTGCCTTAACCTACAGAATTGGGTGGAAGAGAGTGTAAAGTATAATGTAAATTTAATATGCTTAATGGTAATGCTCCAAAATGTGTTCATAAATTGCAATGAATGTACCTCACTAATGAAGGTTGTTGTTAATATGAGAAAATGTGGGAAGTGTGGGGAGCAGGGCCTATGGGAATCATATATATTTTTTATGTTACATTTGTGTAATCTAAGTATCTTTAAAAAATTTTTTCATTAAAAAGTTTCAATTTTGTACTGCTTATGGAAGATGAAATTTAAATGTAAAGATACATTAGAAATACAGGAATGGAAAAATATACCATGCAAAAACTAATCATAATACAATCAGGGTAGCTCTGTTAATATCATAATATCATACAACTTCTAGGGGAAAAAAAAGATTACTACAGATAAAAAGGGATGTTTTAGGAACTCTACAAATCCTCAAAATGAATAAATGTCAGAAAGTCATATGTAACCACAACATTAAACTACTGAAAATAAAAAAGAGAAAACATTTAAAATATCCAGAGAAAAAATATAACAATCCAAAATATGTATGAATCTAATGGCAGTGTTTCAAACTACATAAAGCAAAGCTTGACCACTTAAGTGAGAAATATTCAAATCCAGAATTATAGAAATTTTAACTTTTTTCTCTCAGAGGTGTACAAAAATTAGCATGGATATTTAAGAAACACTATTGTCTTAGTGTTTCAACTGCAAAAATAAAAATAAAACATTGGATATTTAATGCCTCATGGGTTTGAAGCTAGAAGTCCATTATCAAAGTGTCACAAAGATGATACTTTCTCCCTGAAGACCACGGCATTTTGAGCTGGCTGCCAGCAATCCTTGTGTCCTTAACTTTTCTGTCATAAGGCAATTCACATGACAATTTGTCTCCCTTCTTTTCAACATTCTGTTGACTTTTGACTTCCAGTTCGTTCCCATGATTTTCTCTATCTCAATTTAATTCAGGATCCAGTAATCCAGATTAAAATCCAACATCACGGAATTGGCTAGACCTTAACTAAAAATAACATCTTCGAAACCTCATATTTACATGATTCATACACAAAGGAATGGATTAAAATTAAGAACATTTTCTTTTCTGGAGTATATAATTCAACCTACTACAACTATCAACAAACTTAAAGCAAAGGACATTTATAGAGCATTAAACATAACTGCTAAATACATATTTTTTTCAGTTCCTCATAGAATATTTATCAAGACAGACAAAATGCTGGGCCTTACTTAATAGAAGTCTCAGTAATTTAAAAATATTTGAAATCATGAATTTAAAAGAATTGAAATTGTTGGAAAAGATGCTTAGAGTCAGAGCATAAAGGGTTAAGCATTCAACAAGCATGCTTGATGGCAGAGACACGTTAGTAAATGTCTCCAAGGTCTCTGCGTACTGCAGATGGCAGTAGGAGGAAGCAGAGCGGGATGAACCCACCACTAAGAAGTTACTGGAAAAATTCTTAAGAAAAACTATCTAGTAATACAGGAACAGGTAGCGCTCTCAGGCACCAAGCTGAGATATTAGATAGACTAAGGCATTTAGGGCTAGAAACAATGTTTATACTTATGTTCCTTGGTAGACTGCCAGAGAAGGCAGTATTCTTGCTGTAGTAAGAGAAACATAGTGGGAGAGCAAGGTTAGGGGGGAAGAATTTATGCATTCTTTTAAGCTAAATAAAAGAAAGGGTCACAGTGATCTCTGGGCTGTTTTTTGCCGGAGTGAGCTGCAGCCCTCTGTTTCATATGCATCAACTTGTCTGACTCTTCCTTTGCGCCGCACCTTGACAACAACAGAAATCATGCAGCATATCTAGAAAACCACATATTTGGAAATGCATATCTAGAAACCACATATTTGGAAATTAAAATCATGTTTCTAAACCACCCAAGGGTCAAAGAAAACACACCAAGTATATAAAATTATTTCAGCTGAAAGATAACAAAAACACAATGGATCTAAATTTATTGTTCACAACTAAAGTAGTATAATAGAGGAAATTTAAAACATAAAATGGTTACATAAGAAAACAAAAAAGACTAAATCATTTATCTAAGCTTCACTTTAAGAAATTTCATTTTCTATTAATTTTTCACCCAGTTTTATCTGTGTCTGTTATCTCAGATGACTGGATGACAGGGCAAATTTTAATTTTCTTAATCAGAACTTGTTTCTATATTTTCACATGTATACAATGCATTATATCACTAAATAACCTGAAATTATTTAATGGTCACAACAGTTTACCAAATAAAATCTGAACTTCATAAAATTTTAATGATGTGCTTCAGCTTGGCCAAGCCATCAGTGATCTAGCACTGAGCATCTGGTCAGGCAAGGAGGGAAGGAACCTCACTTTGTGTTTCAACAGGATTATTGTCGAGCAGCGCCTCCTCCATCTGCTTATGCAAGCATGACACACGTGAGTGCCTGGGTGAGCAAGATTCTGTATATGCCACTTCCTTTTGATGATACTCTGTTTTGAGCACTGCCTGGGTGAGCATTTTGACTACTCAGGACAGAGGCATGATCAGGATTTCTGGATTCAGAAGGACTTAAGAGCTTTCAGTGATCCTTTCTCTTTCCACCAAGTCCCATTAGCATGTACCCTTGAAGGGGGAAGCCCTGGGTTGCATCTGGGAACTTATTGGTAGCTCCCAGATGTAGAAAGAAGGTCCTTTATGAGTTCAGTAATTTCCTTTTCCCCAGCAGGCAAGTGGTATCACTACTGTTGGACAAGGCAGTGAAGAGATGGGAACAATGGGGTGCATGATTCACATTTGGCCCATAGTGATGGCCATAATTCTCTGTGTTGGAGGAGTATATCCCCTCAACCTTCACTGAGATGTCAGTAGTACAGAATATCAATTCCTGTAATGCATTCTGTTTTACTCAACCAAAGGGATGCTAATGCAAAGTAGCAGAACTCTGTTGGCTTTTATAAAGGGTATTTATTTGGGGTAGAAGCTAAGAGTCACAAGGCAGTAAAGCATAAATTACTTGCCTCACCAAAGTCTGTTGCCATATGTTGGCGCAAGATGGCTGCCAATCTCTTCAAGGGTTCTGTCTTCCTCTTTCTCCTAAGGCTTTGTGGTCCCAGGTCCTTCCTTTCTCAGCGGTATGTTGGTATGAGGCTTGTCTCTGTCCCCAGGGCTCATTTCTCTCTGGGTTCACCTGCTCTTAACTCTCCACAAGACCAGTTCTAAACTGTCAGGTAAAGAGCTCATCTCTCTTCCTGGGGCCTCTGCCATGTCTAATGGAGCACTCTCACTTTCCTCACATAACTGCTTCTTTGTGTATTTACTTCCCAGGGCTCCAGCATCAAAACTCAAACTCCTCTGCCATGTTGTTTTCTCTATGAGTCCCCACCCACCAAGGGGACAACGACTCAACATCTTACTGACATGGCCCAATCAAAACCTCTATCTTAATTTAATCAAGTAAAAGTGAAATCTCTGTATCAAATACAATCTAATATGACCAGAGGAACAGACTAATTTACAAACATAATCCAATATCTATTTTTGGAATTCATAAAAAAAAGCAAAACTGTTACACATTCCTTGGTGGAAATATGATTACAATGATTCCTAAGGGGCCAAAGGGACCAACCCACAGGGTAGTGGTAACCTCCCAATCTCATACCCATGTGGAATTCCTGAAATCTCCTAGCACTATTCATCTCCTTCTCCCCTCAGCATCTCCCAGAATGATAGTAACCTTCATGCCTGGATTTGAAAGTGTCCACAAATTATGCATACATTATAACACAAAGCCTTTGGTCCCTGGTGGAAAGGGTTTACTTTCAAATTGGACAAGTTCGGATAAAGAGGTCTTTCTTGGGAGGTCAGACTCCTCAGTTGGGGCCTAAGGTAGAGGTGGGAAATCTCCAGTATCCTCCTACTCTTCTTCTGACAATATCTGAACATTGCGGGGAGGGGTCAGACAGGGGCCATGGCCCTCCTTCTAGTTTGCATTTTTCCCAAAGTTCTCCACTGCAGATCTTGTCTCTTGTGTCCTTTGGAACCCCTTGCTCTAGTAACCTCAAGAACATAGTTCAGTGATTGGCAACCCCAGAGGAAGGTGTGGCTGCTGACTCATGTTGTAGGTCTCAGCATTTTCTGGGTTATCAAAAGAAGCCCAGGGAGGAGGTGGATAGCTACCATCTCACCCCATTCAGGAGGTCTATTTCTGATAAAATCATCAATGACATGCTGCAAAATGGAAATATGGTAAGGAGCTATATCCCTTCAGTGGGGTTAGAATATCCAAGGGCCAAAAATTAGCTATCACACTGTGACCATGGCTTCCTCCTCACTACTCAAAGGTTTAGGTGGAATGTGAGAGATTACCCAGAGTGGGCCAGAGGATCCAGCCAAACAGAGGGTGTTGCTGTAAAAGGGGAGGGGCTTAGGTGTCAGTCACAGCTTACCAACCCTCCTGCATCCTCCCTTAACTCTGTTGGAACCCAGGGTTGGACCTAAGTCACCCAAGTCTCCTCCATTCAGTTTGTATGATTGGGTGGTCGAGGTGAGTTCATCATAACGTCAGGACAGCCATGAGAAGAGACTCTCTTCAGGTTTCTTTCCATAACTATTTATCATATCACATATCTCCTTCTTCATTAAAGCTCATACTTTAAAATGGACCATACATGTTTATAACTTGAGTAATGTTAAACATAGTACTGGAGGGAAGAATGTTTTTTTTTCCCCTTTTTTAACAGAAGATGCTGAGTCAATTATATATCCATATGGTTAAAAGTGAAACTTGATGCCTACCTTACCCAAGGACAATGATCATTTCCATGTATTTTATTCATCTAAATTTGAAAGGTAAAGTATAAAGCTTTAAAGGATAATATAGTAGCCACCAGAGGTTCTGAGGGATGGGAGAGGGAAGAATAGGCATAATATGGGAGCATTTTTGGAACATTGGATTTGTCCTGCATAACATTGCAGTGACAGATACAGGCCATTGTATATTTTGCCATAACTTACAAAATTGTGTGGGACAATGTGTAAACTATAATGTAAACTGTAACCCATGGTTAGTAGCAATGTTTTAATAGGGTTCATCAATTGTAACAAATGTACCATACTAATGAAAGATGTTGTTAATGAGGGAAAGTGTGGGAGGGGGAGGGATTGGGGCATAGGGGAATCTTTTATATGTTTTATGTAACATTTATGTCTTTTAAAGCTTCTTTAAAAATTAAAAAAATTATATAAAAAAGATAATATAGCATAATGTATTCCTTTTTTTGGCTTTTATAAAGGGTATTTATTTGAGGCAGAAGCTTAAAGTTACCAGCCCATAAAGCATACATTACTTTTGTCACCAAAGTCTGTTGCCACGTGTTGGAGCAAGATGGCTACCCATGTCTGCAAGGCTTCAGTATTCCTGGGTTCTCTTCCTCAGGCTCATTTCTCTCTGGGCTCAGCTGCTCTGCTCTCTCCACAAAGCCAGCTATAGATTATCAGGTGAATGGCTAGTCTGTCTTCCCAGGGCCTCCGCTATGTCTAATGGAGCCTTTTCTCCTTCCTCACGCATCTGCTTCTCTGTGTGTTTACTTCCCAGGCTCCAGGATCAAAACCCCAACCTCCCTTCTCTGTGGTGCAGTTTCTCTGTGAGTTGCCACCCACCATGGGGGCAGGGACTCAACATCATATTGATTTGGCCCAATCAAAGTCTTTTTTTTTGAACTGTGAACACACTATGTTGATTAGTTTTTCATACTATGCGAAATACATGCTTTAATTAGTTCTATGTACTTATTTTGTCTTGCAGTCAATATCTTCTGATTTATAGTTAGGAAAATAAGTATAAATCAAGACAGAAAAAAAACCCTAACATAAAAAAAATGATCAATTGCAACATGTTAAATTAATGAATTTTGTTCCTTAAGTGCACTATTATGATAGTGTAACAAGTTAGACCAAAAAATGAAAGAAGATTCTTCAGACTCATATTATCAACAAAAATCTCATATAAAGGTCCCAATAGGCAATTCACAAAAAAGTTAATGAAAAGGGCTAACAAGTATTGAAAAACATTCAACTTCATTACTCATCAGGGAAATACAAATTAAAAACACAATGACAGAATGCTGTAAGCCCAACAGAATGGCTAAAATTAGAAGGACTGACACATACTAGGTGGTGGTGAAGTTGTGGACCAACAAGGACTGTCAGAGATTACTGGTGGAGAGTGAAAATTGGTACAACTACTTTCAATAACAGTTTTGAATTAGCTCTTTTATTTGAACATATGTATAACCTCTAAATAAGTAATTCCACTCCTAAATGCATTCCAAACAAAGATCAATGTTCATGTATAATAGGAGTACAAGTATTTGCAATTGCTCTAGAATGGAATCAGTCCAGCATCTATAAAATGGTAATATGGTCATTGTCAATCCTCACCTACTTGTTAGTTGTCCTGGGTGAGTCCGATGAACTGAAGAGAAGGTGTTGCAACTCTACTGAGGTTCCATGTCCAGTTGGCACATGGACAGCCCAAAGACTCCATTCTCTGGATGTATACTTATAAACTCCAGCACCAAGTATAAATTTAAATAGAAGGGCAATGTGACCTATGGTCCAAGCTCAGTGGCAAAGTCCCAGGATGCATTTACCAATTGCAATAAATGTGCCAAACTAATGAAGGATGTTTATGTGGGAGAGTGTGGGAGGTGTGGTGAGTGGGATATATAGGAATCCCTATATATTTTGTGTAATATTTATGTATTCTAAGTATCTTTTTTAAAAAGGTGATATGATTATACAATCTCCTGTGTCTTGCAAAAGTCATGCCAGTATATGTCTTCATATTAATTATTTAAATTGAATGTGAATTTTATCATAACCAATTGGTCACTTATTTGAACCATCATCTTTAGAAGTCAGTTATCTAACTGAGTAAAAATTTTTAGTGGACTTTATCATTTGGAGAACTTTTTAGGTTTACAGAAACACTTTCACAGAAAATAAAAACATTTCTCATATTTCAGCTCTCCAAATCCACCCCTCTGTACAGTTTCTCCTATTATTAACCTTTTTTATTATTGCTGCATATTTGTTACAATTGATGAAACAATATCAGCCCATTATTATAACCTGGAGTCCACAATTTGTACTAGGGTTCTCTCTTTGTGTTTCAGTGCTCTATGGGTTTTTGACAAATACAGATCATGTGTCAACAAGTAAAGTATCATACATAATAGTTTTACTGCCTTAGATATATGATGTGCTACCATTATAAATCAGCCCTCTCCTTATCCCATAGAGCCCCTGACATCCACCATTTTTGTACTGTCACTGTAGTTTTATTTACTCAGAATGTCATAATTTCAATTTATACAAGATGTAACCTTTTCAGATTGTTTCTTTTCACTTAGCAAATTGTATTTAAGGTTCCTCGATGTCTTTTTGTAGCTTGATTGTTCATTACTTTGGATCTGAATAATATATTGTATGGATATACTGAAGTTTATCCATTCACTTACTGAAGGAATTGGTCCATTTCCTTAAGTTATCAAATTTGTGGGTAAGGAGTTGTTTGTGATATTATTTTATGATCCTTTTAATGTACATGGGGTCAGGTTTGATGGCCTCTATTATTTTTGATGTTAGTAATTTGTGTCTGATACAAAATCAATGGATAGGAAATGTAGCTTAGACATTACATGATCAAAAACAATGCTTGAAAGAAAATGATTAATTGGTTTCATACCACACCAAGTTCATAATCTTCCATGAATCCATAACAAATCAAAACATACTTTGTTTCAACATATGAAGAAAGCAATTTTTTCTGGATACCTAGAGCAAGTTGTCACAGATTTGGAAGTACTATTTCCCTTTATATTCACCTGAATCATCTTTGTGAAGAAAATGCTTTTGTAGAAAGATTAGGGGGTTGGGAGAAGGGAGCCTCATAGAAGTGATATGTAAGCTTGCAGGGTCCCCAGTAGCTGTGTCATATTCAATGCATGTGAGTATATTATAATGAACATACCTCAGAGCAGGCAAAGACATGCCAACATGATGAACAGGTTTCATAGTACAAGATGTCAAAGAAGATATCAATAATATATTCTATAACTATATAGCTACATTACCAAAGGATCCATGGCTATTTACAGTTCTTGTTCTTTTGTGATTAAAGCATAAGAGGTCATTTTGGTCTCCTTCCTTACACTGTCTTTCATGACATTTTGCTTTCCACTCGAAATTTGAGTTATATGTGTCTTGTGTGATTTATCATTTATGATTTATAATTCCCCCTTAAAAATGTAGTCATCATTCCATATCCTCAACTCGCAGATGCAAAAATATTCCATATTTCCATATTTCAATAACAGAACTCATCCAAAAATTGATTTATTTATTTAATGAAATCTTTCTTTTTTATGAAAAAGATATAATTTATGATCCATTTTGAGATGAATTGACTCAAGAGAAGATATGTGTTAAAGGGAAATTTATGGAATAACTATTATAGGCTTAGAAGCATGAATTGTATTTAAAGAGAAATAAAGGAATTTATGCATGGACTTTCTGCTCAGGTAGCACATAAACCAGTTACAGTGCTAAATCTACTTTATCAGTAGAGGAGATATTTAAGTAATTTATTGTCAATATATGTACAAGGATTTAGAGGTTGAAATATGTAATTAAAAGCTTTCATAATTCTCTATAACTTGACTCTATTTAGGCTAGACTTGGAAATACAGGTAGAATTTAGACAAGTAGAAGGTTTCATAAAGAGGGTAATTATAGCAAAATTTGAGAGATGGTGTGTGGTTATAAGGAGCTTCCTGGGTATTTGTCACTGGCTAGAAATGTATTTTTTTTATTGCATCCTTATGCTATCAGCTATGTAACACACTGTGCTACCTTCCCTCATCCTCAGTTAACCCACTTGCATTAATGCCAACTCATATGGCATTTGAACAGATTTATTGGAGATGATGTCATGAAAGTGTCTAATAAAGTAACACTGATCAACAGATGTTAATTTCTGTCTGTACCAGATTAAAAGTGTATATGGAGAATGCAGTGAGCAGAAGAATCAAGATGACTGAACTGTATCCTGTAGCAAAAAGTGGGAAATAATTTTGCAGTCATAGGGTGTTAATAATCATATATAATTAAATATTATCATTTAAGGCTGGTAAAAGTATAATGTTAGATAGGTCACAATGTGAGAAGGAGTACCAGATGCTATTTTCACAAATTACAATACATTTTAAAAACTATGAACATAATATCAGAAGTCAAGACATTAAACAAAAGGAAGTTTTAATAATGTGAGAAGAATCTGAGTCCCTAAATGTGATTTACATAAAAGAACACAAAGATGTAAGAGAATCATCTTATGAAATCCCAAGTAATTGTGAATAATTATATAAAATCTATCCTCAAGCATATATTAGTCAAATAAGTGAAGTTTATGATAAAATTGAGTACACTTTTTAAATGCAAAATTAATATCATACTTACCAGATAGTTAAAATTAGAAGCTATGAAGAAAGTTGAATCAATATAGCTTAAAAAATAAAAAGAATCTAGACTATTAAAGCTTTTGTTAACTTAAGGGAACACTAGGGAAGATTTAAAATTTGGAGAAATGAGGACCTCATGGAATTTCACATATGTGGAGCTTCAGAACAAGAACAAAGTCAACAAATATAAGAGGAAAATCTTCATAATTTATATAAAAATAAAAAAGCAAAGTAAAGGAATGTAGAAGAAGACTTAACAACAAGGATCCTGATATATTGATCTCTAAATTGAAATAAATTCAGAGATTTAATAGAAGAAAAATAAAGGAATTCTTAGATCATCTTTAATCATCTTTCTATTAGTACACTACTTTTAAATTCCAGAGGATTTTACATAGAGTTAATGTCCTTTTTCCTCAGACAGTAGATAACAGGGTTTAAGGTTGGGGGAGCCAAAGAGTAGAGAAGAAAACACATTGGATGCTGGATTTAAATAAACAACAGCACCAGTTTACAAGGAATGTGTTCACAACAATGATGTGAGGGAGGCAGGTGGAAAAGGCTTTGATTGGCTCTGTCTGGATGGGATCTTTAACACAGTGGAGAAAATGTACACCTAGGAAACTGCAATGGAAACCACTCATGAAAACACATAACAGAAACAAACCAATGGCCACACTGATATTAATGTGGCATGTTCATCAGGACAAGTGAGCTTTAGTAGGGTGGGAACATCACAGCAGAACTGATGTATCTTATTAGAGCCACAGAAATTCAGAGAGAATATTCCATCTGGGTACAAGATTCCCCAAACCCCTCCATTGAGCCAAGACAAAGCCATCATCTGGACATAGACCCCTTTGGTCATGACATGCCATAGTGCAGAGGGCAGCAGAAGGCAGCATAGCAGTCATAGGACATCACAGTAAGGATGCCAGCCTCAGACCCTGCCAAGAGTACCACCAAGAAGAGCTGCAACACACAGCCCAGGAAAGAGATGGAGGCAGTGAAGGTGATGGAGCTGGGGATAGATTTGGGGACTGTGGCAGAAATGAAACACAGATTTAAGAATGACAAGTCCCTGAGGAAAAAGTACACTGGCATGTGGAGGTGTTGGTCAAGAATTGTGAGGAGGAGGATAAGAAAATTCTCCAACATTGCTGCTAGGTAGATCAGCAAAAACAGCACAGCTAGTAGCCTCACCAGCATCCAATTCTCAGTGAATCTTGTTAGCAAGAATTCTGCTATTATTGTATGATTTGTCATGCTTTTTAGTAATGTCACAAAGCGTAAAGGAAATAAGATTATATTAATGTATGCTTGCTTCTTTATTTTTTGAAGCATGTTTATTTTGAAACATCACGGTTTAGATAAAACATTTTAGAAAACAATGTATACATATGCCAAATCTCCTCAACTGTAAAATATTTATTATGGGTATAAAAGTTCACTGTATCTGAGCTTAAATGTATTGTGAAAGAAGAAAATAACTCCACTTCTCTTTCTAATTACTACAAATAACTTCTGATTCATTTTTTTCCTGTAATTTGCAATACTGACTATGAAATTATAATTGTAACAGAGTATACATTTTATTCATGAATATTATCTTAGTTAATACAAATTTTGTTGTGGATTAGAAGTCATAGATTAATTTTCTGCTTGTGGCATGATAATCTAATTATTATGTTTATTCTAATTTAGTATTCACTTTCTTTTTGTGTGGCATTCAAATTGTTTCCCGTTTTCATGAAAATTTCACAAAAATTCCAGCTATTTTGATAAATTGGTTTTGAATTGCATTGCATCATTTTTCATGAAAAGAGCAGTACCAGACACTATAAGCCAGATATTTAAGATAATGTTCTTGGAAGAATTTAATTGACAGCAAGAACCAACAAATTTTGTTACTTCTGAGAAATCCTAGTCTGTGAGATTATCACTGCTGTGTTATTTCTCTTCTCTCCATCACTTGTATTTACACTCCAAGACATAAACAGTTTCCTTTGAAAGCTAAATGGAATAGTAATTTATAAACATCTCTTAGTTACACTCTTCTACCTATGGGAATTTTTTCATTAATTTTAATTTGTTACTTAATTTAGTACTCTAAGACCTAACAAAAGTATTTCTACAACTGAAACAAGAGCATTAATTATTCATTTTCCATTTAAAGGAGAGTTTGATTTTGATCTACTTTTGTGCCTACATTGACACGCCCCCCCCCCCGCCCATCTGGAACTATAGATGTAGTCTGCCTATAAGTCCTTTCTACAGTTTCTGCACTTTCCAAAGTAATGGTATTTCAACTAGTGACAAGTTCTATCAATATGAAATTGGTCTCTTAGACTGTAAAATCAAGAAATGGAAACCAAAACATACACAAATGATCTGACCAGAGTAGTTTTACCGTCACATTCTTGCTACAACCATAAAAACAATATTCATTTTAAAATATGAAAACCATACCTACTGGTTTCACAAAAAATATAATTCTAAACAATTTTAATATATCTTTGATAGTATGATGAGTTAATAATGTGATTCTATTTGGAGTAGGTTAAATTTATAAAATAAAAAAATAAAAATTAGAAAATTGTTTCTATTTTCATTGTATAGAAACAGTGGCTTGAAGCCACCCAAACCTAAACAATTAGTGTACTCATGGGAAAATAAGTTATCATATTTTAATGGGAAAATATATGCATATAAAAATCAAATAATTTTATATATTTAAAAGGCAATGTGAGAGTTGCCTCAGTGCCATGGAATTTAGACAAGGAAATCTCCTGACAAGATCACATACAAAAATAAGATCCTATTTTTTAAGAGCCTGATTTCATATTTTATTTGCAATAGTTTTGGATTAACAGTAGTGAATTGAATAAATGGCAGGGAAAAGAAGATCTTATGGAAAAAGTAGTTATTTTAAGAATGAGAGTTATCTAAAATTAAAAGCAGAGAAGTGAGAGCTTCAAGGAAAAGGAGGTGAGAAATAGCATCATGTCTGCAGATAATGTCCTGAAGTGACAGAAAATAGTCTTAACTCTGTGCATTAGAATAGCATTGGTGAGTTTTAAGGGAGATAGTCGAATAGAGTAACAGGAATATAAGCTGGGTCTAATGAGTTTAAGAGATAAATAAAAAACATTAAATATAATTTTTCCATATATGCTGATAACTGAAATCTAGCATAAAGAGCTAATTATGTGAGCAATGATGCAGTACCATTTTTTATCTTAATCATACAATTTTATGTATGCATATATATTAAGAAATATATAAATATATATATCCATATATATATTCATATAAATTTTTTATTAAATCTTATTTCAATTGAATTATATGAAATAAGTGTGTGATAGCATTAGTAAATACTCTGTTTTGCCTCTAAAGATAACAGTAACAGAAAAGCTTTTATTGATTGATTGAAACAATTGTCCAGAGCAATTCCACATAATTAAGTTAATTAAATAACAGTAAACAAGGCTTGTACCCATTGGCCTTCTAAAACATGTGAAATGTTGACAATGATGCAAGAGCCCTAAAATCAATGTGTGTCTGAAATGGTTTTAAAAATTGGATGGGTCAGGATTTTGTTTTTTTTTCCAATATTTCTATATCAGATAATAAGAGGTAGGGGGAGAAATATAGAGAAAGGATATTGGTTACATGATGTCTTCACTGTTACCGAGAATGTTGCCATTGTCAACAGGGTCAAAGGAACAGAACTTATAGTAAAAGACTGACAAGAATGCTTTTTCAAAGATTTTTAGTTTTCAAAGTAATTTTATGGGAAAAGGAAGTAAAAATGGAATGTCTAAATAATTTGGATTTCTTGCTCTTTAAAGTTTTTGTTAAAATAGAAAGTTCTTGCTTTCAAGTTTTATAAAGAGCGAGAGAACACTGCAATTATTTTCCATGTGCCTCCAGATTCCTGTTTCAAGCCCCAACCCCAGGCCTAATTCAAACTCATGAGATTTGGGTTAAGCACATTTATCCTCTGCGTATCAGTATTTGTTTCTTTTGTGCAGTTTCTAAGTTCTAGACTATGATGAAAAATGTCCTTGATATACTGTGTCTCAGGCAATTATTTTCCAAAGAAGCAGCAAGGACTTTAAATCAATTACAAATGGAGCTTTGAAAATGACATTTTATTCTCCTAGGAGGTCACACTTTTAATTGTAAGTTTCATTTCTCAGACTGTAATGTCTCAGAGACAATGACCTTCTTAAGATCCATTTCAGATCCAAGAGCTGATACCACTGCCTTTTCCTCAGGAGAGAGAAAGTAGATCTCATGGAGTCTCATTAGAAAGAATAAAGTCATCATCAATTCTTTAATTGCTTCTTATATGTATGTGATTGTTGTATCCCTAAACATTTATTTGCTTCTAAATCATCTAACACTTTAAACTTAGATCTACATCTATATAATTTTTAAATTAAGCATAATAATCCCAGTTTGAGATTGAAAGGGAGACTAAGAGATATAATCTTTGGATTTGGAATCTAGAACATGGATTTTAAGTCCTTGAGCCATTGACCATGCATTTACTCACTCTCTGGATTTAAGCCAGCTCCAGCTTTATTGAAGATAACTTCCATCAGATTCCTTTTAATGACCAGAGATGGTGTATTAGTCAGCCAAAGGGGTGCTGAGGCAAAGTACCAGAAATCTATTGGCTTTTGTAAAGGGTTTTTATTTAGCGTGAAAGCTTACAGTCGCATGGCCCTAAAGATTCCAACTCAAGGAACCCTAAGAGGTACTTCCTCACCCAAAGTCTGTTACCACATGTTTAAGCAAGATGGCAGGTGACACCTGTGAGGGTTCAGCCATCCTCTTCCCTCTTAAGTCTCTGTGTGTCCAGCTTCTTCCAATCTCAGCTGCAGGCTGGTATAGGGCTTGCCTCTTCCTGGGGCTTGTTTCTTGCCCAGTTCAGCTGTTCTGGTCACTTCAAAAGGTAAGCTGTAAACTATCAGGTGAATGGTTCATTGCTCTTCCTGGGGCCTCTGCAGTGTCTATAGAGCTGTCTCTCTCCCTCTTTGTATCTTCACTATGTGTCTACTTCCGTGTTCTTGATTGAGTGTCTGTTTATACAGCCCACCAAGGGGGCAGGGACTCAGCTCTGCATACCCTAATAATGTGGTCGTATCAAAGCCCTAATATTGATTTAATAAAGTAAAAGTGAAACCTCTGAATTTAATACAATTAAAGGGGTGTCACACCAAGAGGAACAGACCAGTTTACAATCAATATCTCTTTTTGGAATTCTTAAGTAATATTAAACTGCCACAGCTTCTATATAATCTACCTAAAGATTCTGTGTCTTACCAGAATTAATTTCTTTGCTTTACATTGACTTTATTGTGGCCTTAATTATCTATTGAGAAAAAAAAGGTTTCTAAGGGTTTTTCTTCTGTTCTTTACAGCAAAATTACACAAGAGATATAGTTCACAGAAATCACCTTACCCTCCACATCCAGTTTTTTTCTATTATAATTTTGTGCATTGGTATGGTGTATTTGTTGTAATTGATGAAGCATTATTGATACACTATTATTATTAATCATTCTGTAATTTCTATTAGGATTCAATCCTTATTTATACAGTTATATGGGTTTTGACAAAAGTATAATGTAATCTTGGCTGCTTAAAAACTTTGGCAATTATCATTAAAGCTGCTATCATCACTCGTGCATATTTTATATGGACATATCCTCTCACTCATGTCAATAAATACCTAGTAGCACAGTTGCTGGATTGCATGGTAAGCCTATGTTGAGCTTTGTAAGAAACTGCCAGACTGTCCTCCAAAATGGCTGTGTCACTCATTCTTTAAATTATTATGCTTAATTTAAAGAATGAGTGGAACTATTGCTCCACATCCTTAGCAGCATTTGGGGTTGACAGTGTTTTGGATTTTAGCCATGCTAATAGGTGTGTATGGTGTCTCATTTTTCTATTAATTTGTAATTATCTAAGATATATGATGCTGAACATATTTCCATATGCTAATTTTCCTTCTGTATATTTCTTTGGAGAGATTGCTGTTCAGAACACTTGTCCATGTTGTAATTGGGCTGATTGTTTTCCTATTGTTGAATTTTAAGTGTTCCTTATAGATTAAGGATATAAGAACTTTATCAGATATATGTTCTGCAAGTATTTTCTCATGGTCTGTGGCTGGCCTTTTCATTATATTAACAGAGATTTTCACAAAGCAGGTGTTTTTCTTTTAATTTTAATCAAGTCCAACTTACCATTTTTTCATAAATTATACTTTGTTGTCGCATATATAAATTCATCACCAAACTCAAGGTCACTAATATTTTTTCCTACATTAATTTCTAGAAGACTTATAGCTATGCATTTTACATTAGGTCCATGATCCATTTTGGGTTAATTTTTGTGAAAGATGTAGGATCAATTTCTAGACTAATCACTTTTTATGTGTATGTCCAGTTATTCCAACAGCATTTTTTGGGAAGATTATCATTTTTCCATTGGACTGCTATTTTCCTTTTTTAAATCTATATTTACTATACTTAAGTTGAGTCTATTTATGGGCAGATCTATTTGTCTATTCTTTCACCAATACCACCATATTTTGATCACAAACTTTACTGTAAGTTTTGAAGTTGTATAGTGTCAGTCCTTGACCCTAAGTTTTCTTCATTATGTCCTTTTTCATCCTTGTCACCAATTTTTTTGTCATTTGGATTGAATGAAACCTTTTTTTTTTACTTTGATAATTTTATTTAATTAAATTATTTATTTTATTAAAGCAGCTTTAGATTACATAAATTTTACAACAAAAATAAAGAGAATTCCTGTATAATCCCACTCTCTAGCACAATTTTCCCAATTAACAACATCTTTCATTAATATACACTTCTTACAATTGATGAACACATATTGAAGCATTGATATGAACCATGGTTTATAGTTTACATTATGGTTTACACTTTGCCCCACTCCATTTTATAGGTTTTGAAAAAATGTATAATGGCCTGTATCTGTCATTGCAAAATCATGCAGAACAATTTCAATGTCCCAAAATGTCCCGTGTTACACTGATTCTTCCTTCTCCCTCCACTCAGAACATCTAGTGACTACTGCCTTTATATCTATATTACAGTTTTTTCCAGTTCTAGAATAATAATGTCTACTTTAGTCCATAGTTCCATTCCTCGCTTGTTTTTTCATTCCTCAGTCTTGAGGATTTTGAGATTGTGATGCCCACTCTGCTTCCAATTGAGAGAAGGCTTAGAGCCCATGGGGTAGATGGATAGAGCTGTCTTGCTTGCAGATTTAGATACACGCTGTTTCTTGTGGATGTGCATTATCCATCAACATACTTTTATTAGTTGCCCTGGATGAGTCAGATGAAATGCAGAGTAGGTTTTGGCTGCAGATTTGCTAGATTAAAGGCTCAACTGGCATATGAAAAGCCAGAAAATGTAAGTCTCTGGGGCACATAATTAATGAGTATAGTGCTAAATATAGGTTCAAATAAAAGTGGTGTAAGAGGCACATGTAAGGAAATTATAACTGAGTCTAATACCAAAACAATGGGGACATAACTTATCATAGGTTGCAAGGTAAGGTCCACTGACAAGGTGCTGAATTACTGGGATTTTCTGTCTTGCCTATAGTGTCTAGATGTCTCAAGTGCACTCAGGAGTCCCCCTACTTGACACATTGCTTGCTGTGGCAATCATTGAGATCTTCCTGAGATGTGCATAAGTGTAACCTCTGGAATGACCTCTTGACTCACTTTGAAATCTCTTATCTATAAAAACTTATTTGTATTTAACATTTTCCCCTTTTGGTCTAGGTCATTTTCAAAATGCATTGTTAGCTGGTGGTTGGTAATAATCCCTCAGTGCCAGGGAGTCTAACCCAAAGGAGACATGTCCCACTCCAGCAGGAAGGTAGTGATATTATATGCTGAGTTTGGCTTAAAGAGAGTCCATATCTGAGCAACAAGGTGGCTTTCAGAAGGTAATTTTTAGGCAATATCTAATACTAGGCTAAGTTTCAACTTCACAGGAATGAGTTTCATAAATACAAGAATCAGTATCAAGGTACTAGAGCATTGGTCTGTCCTCCTTCACTGGGCACTGCCCATGTAATCAAGGGATTCTGGCAACTTTAATAGAGAATTCCCCAGGATGGGAATTCAATATTATTTTGTTTATTAAGTGGATCTCCATGCACCATAACAATATCCCGTGACCACATGAAGACACTCATATTCCATAGAAGCATGCCCACATCTCCACACCTCCCCCTACCACTGACATCCCACACAAGTGATCTTCCCCTGCCAAAGTTGTGACCCTTCTGTAATCCAAAACCTCCTCAAAAACAATTAAAAAAATAAACAAATGAAAAGATAAAATGTTTAATTTTTAATAACAAATAAAATTAAAATACAAAAGAAAAAATTTGAATTGTGTCTTTCATCACCATAAAATCTATTTTATTTACAGTGGAAATTTTTTTCTGTATGGCCCCCAGTATCTTATTTTTTTCACTTTATTTTCAAAGAAGCTTTAGGTTACAGAAAAGTCACATTGCAAAGGTAGGTGATTCTCATATAACTCACCACTTCCACCTCTCACATTTTTCACAATTAATAACACCTTACATGATTCCATGACTACTCATATGCCATAGAGGCATGCCCTAGGTGCACCCCTACTCACACATCCCCATCACTGACACCATGAACTAATTATCTTCCTCTACAGTTGTGACTCTTTTGTAATTCATAATCTCCCCAAAACAAAGACAAATATCAATAAAAATAAAATGAAAATAATAACAAATAAAATACAAACATTAAAAATAAAATAAATTGAATAAAAAATCCACCAAGTACATGAGCAATGCTTAGTAAAAGAAGACAGACAAGTATGCTATGCTGTTGACATTGATGACTGTACATAGGAAACTTGTTCTTGTGAAATTGAAAGTTAGACTAGTATTAAATATGGCTTAAGAATTAACTCTTGAAAGCCTCCTTATTGCTCAAATGTGGTCACTGTCTAAGCAAAACTCAGCATGTGAACTCACTGCCTTCCCTTGGTGTGGGACGTGTCTCCCAGGGATTAGCCCGTGGCACAGAGGGATTATAACCAAGTACCAACTAGTGACACATTTGGAAAAAGACATTGACTAAAAGGGAGAAGGATTAAATACAAATGATTTTTTATGTCTAAGAGATTTCAAAATGTCAGAAAGTCATTCCAGAGGTTATGCTTTTGCATGTCTCAGGAGGATTGCCTGCAACAATAAACACTGCCCCAAGCAAGGGGGTTCCTGAGGTCTCTAGAGACATCTAGACATTATAGGGAGGGCAGACAATCTCAGGAATTTGGTAACCTGTCAGTGGACCTTACCTTTGAATATATGCCCCTCACTGTAAGAGTTAGACTCATTTATAATTTCCTTACACATGGCTCTTCTCCATTTATTTGAACCTACATTTAGCACTATACTCATTTTATATGAACCCAAGAGATTTAAATCATCAATTTTTATATGCCAGTTGAGCCCTAAACATCAGCAGAATTGCAACGCCTCTTCTCCAGTTCATTGAACATGTCTAGGACACTTAACAAAAGAATGATGATGGACAAAACCCATACCAAAAAAGAGAGTATCTACAATTTCAAGCAAGACAATTCCATCCATCTTTCCCTCTCAGTCAGAAGCAGAATGAGCATCACCATCCCAAAATCCTCAAGACTGAGGAATAAGCAAAATATAAGAGGGTAATGCACCTATGGAGTAAAGTATATGTGTTATTAATTTAGCAATGGATGAACTTGTAACATTGATAAAAAGGCATCGGCCACCAGAGTTTCTGAGGAGAGGGAGAGGGAATAATTGATTTAACATGGAGTATTTTGGGGACATTTGCATTGTCCTGCATGACATAGCAAAGACAGATACAGGCCATTATACATTTGTCAAAACCTATAAAATTGTGCAGTGCAAAGTGTAAACTATAATGTAAACTATATACCATGGTTGTATTCTGCCATTTATCAGAATTTGTTTTTCAGTTCTACAAGCTTTTTTGTAGATTTTCGGGGGGGTTCAGATATAGGATCATGTCATCTGTAAATAGTGAAATTTTTACTTCTTCCTTTTGAATTTGAATGACTTTATTTATTTTTATTGATTAAGTGCTCAAGCAAGAACATCTAACACAATGTTAAATAAGAGTAGTGGCAGTGGACATCCTTGATTGTTCCTTATCTTGAAGGGAAGGACTTTAACATTTCACCATTGAATATGATGTTAGCTGTGCATTTTTCATATACACTATCTTGTTGAGGAGGTTTCTTCTATTCCTATGTTTTGAAGTGTTTTTATCACAAAAGTATACTGTGTTATGTCAAATGCTTTCTCTGCATCAATAGAGATGATCATGTGATTTTTTCTCACAATCTGTTAATACAGTGTATTATGTAGATTGGTTTTCTTATGTTGAACCATCCTTGCATACCAGGGATGAAATCCACTTGATCATCGTGTATAACTCATTTGATATGTTTTTGAAATCGATTAGTATGTATTTTGTTGAAGAGTTTAGCATCCAGATCCATTACAGAGACGGATCTGTACTTTTCTTTTCTTTTGATGTTTTTATATAGCTTTGGTATTAGGGTGAATTTGGCATCATAGAATGAGTTAGATAATATTACCTCCACTTCTATTTTTTGGAATATTTTAGCAAGATTAGTGTTAGTTCTTTCTGGACTGATTGGGAGAATTCACCTGTGAATTACCTGGTCTTGACCTTTTTTTAACTTGGAGGCTTTTGATGATGAATTCAATATAATTACTTGTGATTGATCTCTTGAGTTCATTATTTTTTTTCTTTCATCAATGTAATCTGCTTGTGTGTTCTAGAAATTTGTCCATTACATCTGTTATCTATCTAATTGGCATACAATTTTCAAAGTATACTCTTCTGATAGTCTTTATTTCTGTGGGATTAGTGGTGATAGCCCCTCTCTCATATTTTACTTTTGCATATTTTCTCTCTTTTTTCCTTTGTTAATCTAGCCAATTGTTTGTCAATTTTATTAATCTTCTCAAAGAACCAGCTTTTGGTTTTGTTAAAAATTTCTAGTGTTTGTTTTTTTTTTATTCTCAATTTCATTTAGTTCTGCTCTAATCTTTGTTATTTACTTCATTCTGCTAGATCTGGGATTAGTTTGTTGTTCATTTTCTAGATACTTTAAGTGTGCAGTTAGGGCATTGATTTTAGCTCTTTGTTCTTTTTTATTATAAGCACTTATGGCTATAAATTTCCTTCTGAGCACTGCTTTTGCTGTATCACATAACTTTTGATATGTTGTGTTCTCTTTTTCATTCATTTTAAGATATTTACTGATTTTTTTTGCAATTTCCTGCTTGGTCCACTGATTGTCTAAGAGTGTGTCAACTTCCGTATCTTTCTGCCTATTCTGGTTCTCTGCCACTTATTAATTTCCAGCTTCACCCAATTGTGGTCAGAGAAATTACTTTTTATAATTTCAATCTTTCTAAATTCAGTGAGATTTGTTCTGTGACCTAGCAAGTGGTCTATCCTGGAAAATGATCCATATGTGATCAAGAAGAATGCATATCCTGCCGTATTTTGGTGTAATGTTATGTATCTATCATGTCTAGACCCTCTAATGTATTATTCAAGGTCTCAGTTTATTTTCTGACCCTTTGTCAAGATGTTCTGTCTAAAGGTGATAATTGTGTATTGAATTCCCCCTCTATATTTGTAGAGGTATCAATTTCTCCACTTTGTTTTTCCAGTGTTTGCTCATGTATTTTGGTGGACTCTGTTTACATGCATAAAGGTTTATGATTAGTCTTTCTTCATGATAGAGTACCCCTTTTATTAGTATATAATACTTTCTTTGTATCTTACAAACGTTTTACATTTAAAGTCTATTTTGTCTGATATTACTGTAGCTACTCCCACTCTTTTTGTTTATTTTTATGTGTAAAATCATTTTCCAACCATTCACTTGCAACGTCCTTGCATCTCTAGTTCTAAAGTGAGTTTCTTGTAAGCAACATATAGATTAGTTGTATTTCCTTATTCCTTCTTCCAGTCTATGTACTTTGATTAGGGAGTTTAATCCAAAAGCATTCAATGTTTTTAGTGTCAAGGCAGTACTTATATTTGTCATTTTTTTCCTTTTGATTTATAGATGTCATATATTGTTTTCATTTCTCTTTTTATCTTTTTAGCTATTCTTACTAATAATCTTACTTTCTATTCTCTCCTCCAACACTCTCTCTCCAGTTTATCTGTTTCCTTTCCACCTGCAGAACTTCCTTTATTATTTCTTTTAAGGCAGGATTCTTATTGACAAACCCTCTTAATTTCTGTTTTTCTATGAATATTTTGAACACTCCCTAATTTTTGAATGCCAGCTTTGCCTGATGCAGAATTCTTGACTGGCAGTTATTTATTTTTCTTTTAGCACCTTAACTATGTCATACCACTACCTTCTCACCTCCATGGTTGCAGATGAGAAATTAGTGCTTAATCTTATCAAACTTCCCTTTTGTGCAATGGATCTCTTTTCTCCTGCTGGTTTCATTATTCTCTCTTTGTCTTGAGCGTTTGACAATTTGATAAATATATGTCTCAGAGTGTGTTAGGATTTATACTATTTGGATTTCACTGCACTTCCTGGACATGTACATCCATGTCACTCAAAAGAGTTGGAAAATTTTCAGCCATTATTTCCTCCAACACTCCTTCTCACCCCTTTACTTTCTCTTTTCCTTCTGGGATGCATATAATGCATAAGTTGTACATTTCATGTTGTCATTCAATTCTCTGAGAACCTGCTGATTTTTTTCTCTCTTTTTTTTAATCTGTGTGTTCTTCTATTTGTGTGATTTTAGATATACTATCTTAGATATCACTAATTCTTTCTTCACCTGTTCAAATCTACTGTTATGAGCTTCCAGCAAAATTTTTCATTTCTTGCATTGTGCCATTACTCAATATCAGGTCTTTTATCTTTTTATGTATGTTCATGATTTCTACTGTATGTTCCCCCAGTGACTCCTTAATATCATTAATCTCTTCTTTCACTTCATTAAGTTGATTCACGATATTAATTTGGACATCCATGATTACTTGTTCCATGGTCTGCATCTCCTTCTGTTTTTTTTGTTTGTTTGTTTGTTTCTCTGTTCATTAGACTGGGCCATGTCTTCCTTTATGTTAATATGGCTAATAATTTTTTGCTGATGTCTAGGCATCTGGTTTTCTTACTGGGCTTATTCAGATGGCTGGCTTCTTTTTCTACTCTAGGGTTTTATTTTGTTTTGCTTTTTGTTAATTTCCTGTTTGATACTTTGTTCCACTTATTTTATATTTCTCTAGACTGTGCCTCCATATGTGCTGTGTTTAGTAGAATACATCATCTTTCAAGTATTCTTTTCAAAAAAGTTTAACCTGAATCTAACCAAGGCTCAGATCTAACTTGCAGTTTACAGGAAAACAGATGATGGAAGTGCAAGGTTACTAAGGTTAATAATACTATGAAAAACCACTGGAGATATCCAGAATGCAGGCCACTCTACAAGAGAGTAACCGGAATGATTAAAAAGTAAAAACTGTGGGAAAAATGGTGAAGTGAGATTCCTAGATTTTAGAAAATAACATGATAAAATTATATACAGAAAGACCCAGGGAAACCTCAGAGCCAAAAACAAACAAACAAAAAAAACAAAAACAAAAACAAAACAAACAAACAAAAAACCTCATGCATTACCTTATAATATCTTTCGTAATTTGAAATTCCACCAACGCAGCTGATCCAGCTAACCAACAAAACTCCTAGTTCTTTATATTTTATTTTCTATAAAATAAAGTCCACCTGCCCTACATCTGCTCATGTAAAAGAAACATTATCTACTCAATTAGTCAATTAACTTCCTCTTATATCCTAAAAATCAAATAGATTTTTGGAACTTTGAAGCATCTTCCATTCTTGCAAGTAGTCCAGTCTTGATGCCATGGAAAACTTTTGGTGTCCCCCCAAAAATGTTGTTACTTATAAACACTACTCTGAATTGTTTTCTAACAAAGGAGATATTACACATTCTAAGAAAATTTCAAAATGAAAATATATGGGAATAGCTCTCATAGGTGACAATACCTGTTTTTGTGGAAATAGTTTTTTTTAAAAAATTAAGAATTAAAAGGACAGGAGACTATTATAGTATACATTGTGTACAATAATAAGAAATAACAATAATGTGTCAATTCTCATCAGAAGTTATCTTCAATTCAGTGAGATATTATTCAAAATTTTATCCTAGTTTAATATAGATTTAGGATCTTTTTCTGAAATTCATATGCAAAATTTAAGAGCCGTGATAATAAAATTTAATTTTAAAGAAGAACCAGAAAGTTGATTAAAGGTTCAATATATATCATATGTATAATGTTATAAACAATAAAAAATTGTTGTTAAATGATAGCAATTGTGCCAAGGGTAGTGAACCCAGCTCAGTTATTGATGGGGATGTAGACATAACAAAGGATGCCTCACATAACCATGGAAAAGGAGGAAATACAAAAGAAAATTTATGCCATTAGAATTAGAATGATATTTGTATATTTGTATATTATTTAGTATACATAAACAAGGAGATGATGATGGAGAACACTCATCCCAAAGAACAGAGAGTGTCTGCAACTGCAAGCAAGATAGTTCCATCCATCTGCCCCATGGAATCTAAGCCACCTCACAATTAGAAGCAAGTGGGCATCACTATCTCAAAATCCTCAAGACTGGGCTGTGAACAATGGACTAAAATAGATTAATTATCATTCTATGATAGACTTATTATTATTCTAGTAATTGAAGAAGTTTTCTCATTGATACAAAGGCAGTGGCCACCAGAGATTCTGAAGGGAGGGAGAAGGAAGAATAGATGTAATATAGGGGCATTTTTGGGACATTGGAATTGTCCTGCATGACAATGCAATGAGAAATACAAGCCATTATATACTTTGTCATAACCTACAAAATTACATGGTACAGATTGTACACTATAATCTAAACTATAGTCCAGGTTTAGTAGCAATATTTCAATAAATGTTCATCAATTGTAACAAATGTACCACACTAATGAAGGATGTTTTTATTGTGGGAAAGTGTACATAGCATTTATATAATCTAAACCTTCTTTTGAAATAAAAGTAAATTCATCTATCTTCCCCATGGGATATAAGCCCCATCTCAAATAGAACTGGAATGGATACCATTATCCCAGAAACCTCAAGATTGGGGAAAGAACTATGGACTAGAGTGGACTTACTGGTATTCTACTATAGACATATTGTGATTCTAGCAATGGAAGAAATTACAACATTAATGTTGAGCCAGTGGCCACTGGAAGATCTGGGGGCAGGGAGAGGGAAAAACAGCTGTAACACGGGGGTTATTTCAGGACTTGGGAATCATCCTGAATGACATTGCAATGGCAGATACAGGCCATTTTATATCATCAAATAACATGCACAACTTTGTGGGACAGAGTGTAGAATACAATGTGAACTATGGTCCATGCTTAGTGGCAAAGCCCCAGGATGCATTCCTCAATTGCAATGAATGTGCCACACTAATGAAGGATGATTATGTGGGAGGGTTTGGGAGGTGTGGGGAGTGGGACATATGGAATCCCTATATTTTTGTGTAACATTTTTGTAATCTAAGTATCTGTTAAAATTTTAAAATTATTATTTAAAAATAAGTAAATAAAAGTAAATTAATTCAAAAAATGTGCTAGAGGCAATGATTGGTAAATATGACTGCATAAAATTTTAAAATATTCTATAAGATAAACATACAATAAATTTATTTGAAAAATAAGGGACAGTCTCAGAAAATACATAACAAATAATCATTCCTCATAATATATAAGAAATATAAAAAATATATTAAAGGAATATCTATCTATCTATGTATCTATCTTTATCTTTAATAAAAGATAAAGTATATGAGTGATTTTTGGAAGACATCCAAAAGGCAAATAACTGAAATGATAATGAAATCACAACTAACCAGGAAACATCAACAGTAAATTCCAAATATGATCCACCTTAAAATTTTCAAACACTGACAATATCAAACTTTTAAAATGATGTGGAAAATGGGAATGACTGGATTTGAAGAGCAAATTGCATTACTCAGAGAAATTCAGGATGTATACATTCTATGATTAATGCTTTAAGGTATATCCCTTCAGCATCTATTGTCTCTGTCTTCAGGAAGAAGTGGCCACCATCATAACTGTGAAATAAATTGTGATAATGAAAAATTGAAAACAAATTAAATGTCCATTGAAAGATCAGCTTGGTAAATGGTGATGTTATAATATGAGGTAGTACTGTACAGAGGTTACAATAAAAGTCCAAGTTCTACATGTGCCTGCAGTGATAAAAGTTGAAATTTTATAAAATACAATTATTTACCCAGAAAAATTTAGGAAGGTAAAATTACTGATCTATAAGTGATTGAAGTTGTAAAAAGACCTTAATGGAAAAATTTAGAGTAATTAGGCTATAAATATTTCCCCAATGGGTGAGTTGGTGTGGTGCTAAAGAGAACAGTCACAGATCATCTTAGCCACCATGACCATGGCACATGCCTCTCTCTTCAGTTTGTGCCAGTGTAGTCTTATACTATCATCTGATAGGTGACCTATGCACAACACTCCTTCTCCCCCAAATAAGTCATTTACCCAGAATTCCTCTTGAAAAAGTCATAACCAAGCAAATGAACTTCATACTTGAGAAAACACCTATTTACCATTCCTGCCTCAGATTATTCTCATGAATGCACATATGAAGAATAAACTACAGTAAATAAAATGTCAGCAATTGTGCCACAAATGGTCCATATCAGTCATTCCTTAATGGAGAGGGCCCTTCTAAATAGGCAGTCAAATTGAAAAATTGAAAGATTATTTAGAAATTACTCTAGAAAAAGATTTTCTATTTGCCCAATATAAAAAATGAATTTTTAAATCTAAATTATGTTTTCATTTATTGAATATACAACTCCTTCATAAATAATGTATGCAAATTTGTAACACAGAAAATACTTTAAAAAACCATTATAATAAACTTTTATTTGATAGTTTTGGTTAATATCCCAATATTAAATGTTAAATATTAAATATTAACTGCAAATCAGATTTTATGGCTAAGTGATTTCAAAGTGAGTCAAGAGGTCATTTCAGAGGTTACATTTAAGCATGTCTCAGGAGAATCTCAGTGGCTGCCACAGTAAACAGTGCCTCAAGCAGGGGGACTCCGGAGAGCTCTAGAGACATCTAGACACTATAGACAGGGCAGACAAATCCAGGAATTTGGCACTCTGTCAGTGGACCTTACCTTGGAATGTATGATAAATTATCCCCTAATGTATCAGAGTTATACTTATTTATATTTTTCTTACACATGGCTCTTATGCCCCTTTCATTTGATCCTGTAATTAGCTCTATTATCATATTATCACATATCACATTAGATATATGTCTGACAGCCTTAAATCTTCTGGCTGTTTATATGGGGATTGAGCCGTGAATCTCCACAGAATTGCAGCCAACACCTCTCCAGCTCATTGGATGCACCCAGGATATCTAACAAAAAGATGATGATGTACAAAGCCCCTTCCCCCCCAAAAGCCAGAGAGTATCTACAACTGCAAGCAAGACAGTTCTATCCATTTATCCCATGGGATCTAAACTTCTTCTCAATCCAAACCAGAGTGGGCATCGCCATCCCCAAATCCTCAAGATTGAGGAATGAACAAACATAAGGGGGGTAATGCAAAAAACAACCTATTTTTAAAATAACAAGAGATTTGAATAAAAATTTTTCTAAAGAGGAAATACAAATGGATAAAAAGCACATGAAAAGATGCTCAACATTATGAGCCATTAGGGAAATGCAAATCGGAATTACAATGTGATATCATCTTACACCTATTACACTGACTACTATTAAACAAACAGAAAATGATAAGTGTAGGGAGATGGTGTGCATGAATAGGAACTCTCATCCACTGCTGGTTGGAATGTGGAATGGCACAGCCAATGTGGAGGATGTTTTGGCTGTTCCTCAGGAAGCTAAGTATAGAATTCCTATATGATCCAGGAATCCCACAGTTGGTAATAAACCTAGAAATATTGAAAGCAAGGTCATGAACAGATATAAGCACACAATGTTCATTGTGGCCTTATTCACAATTGCTAAAAGTTGGAAGCATACCAAATGTCCATCAACAGATGAATGGATAAACAAAATTTGGTCTATACATACAATGGAATGTTTCTCAGCTGTAAGAAAGAATGAAGTATTGATACATGTGACAATATGGATTAATCTTGAATACCTTATTGGGTGAAAAAAGTCAGTCACTAAAGGGCAAAGAGTAAATGATCTCACTGATATGAATTAATGATACCGAACAGACTGACAGTGATAAAGGCTGAAAGACAGAATACCAGGGAATAAAGAGTAAGTAGAGAGTGGTGAGTTGCAGCTCAATCTGGGCAAATACATGATAAGGTGGATGGGGAGGTTTTGCAGTGGATGGGATTGAAAGTGGTACAACAATATGAATGGGGTTGACAAACCTGGGGTGTGAGTGTAAATGAGGTTTGGGGGAATGGATTATGCGTAGAGCTGACTGGAGGGCTGGAGGAAGGAACACATGAACGCTGGAGAGGTTGAGGACTGAGGCTGCGACTACAATTGTGGGAGTACTCTGTTGGTATCTATGCAGAGGAAGGTCACTGCTGCAATGTCAGGGGTGGGGGTATGTATGGGAAAGGGTACACCTGGGGCATGCCTCTATGGAATACGGATGTGTTCCTGTGATTATAAGGTGTTACCTCAAAGTGTGGAGATGTACACAACAAGCATAAAAATTATTAACCTCCCATTCTAGGTAATCCTCCAATATTCTATAATATAGTGGCAAGAATCTCTAGAGTACATAGGCAGTGGCTAATACCAATATGACAAACCCTCAATATTAATGGTTGTACTTAAGAACCTTATTCTTGCAAAATTGAAACTTAGCCTAATAATATCTATTGCCCAATAGTTACCTCCTGAAAACCTCCTTGTTCTCAAATACAGCCTCTCTCTAAGCCAAACTCAGGACATAATCTCACTACCTTTCCCTTGGCATGGGACATGACCCTCAGGGATAAGGCACCCTGGCACTGAAGGATTATTACTGAGCACCAACCAGTGATTCATTTTGAAAATACAGATAAGAGATTTCACAGTGATTCAGAAAGACATTCCAGAGGTTACGCTTAAGCATGTCTCTGTCGGATCTCACTAACTGCCACAGAAAACAAAGCTTCAAACAGGAATGCTCCCATGGGCCCTAGAGGCATCTTGACATTATAGGCAAGGAACACAACCCTATGAAATCAGCACCCAATTGGTGGGTCTTACCTTGGAAAATATGATAACCTCTTTGCCCACTGTAACAATTAAACTTATTTATAATTTCCCCACACAAGGTTCTATAACCCATTTTATTTGAACCTATAATTAGCAATTAAATATATGTCCCAGAGACTTAAGTATTTGGTCTGTTCATATGCTGGTTGATCCCTGAATCTCAGCAGAGTTGCAGCCAACACTTACTCTCCAATTCACTGGATTCACACAGGAAAACTTAACAAAATGAAGATAATGGAAAACCCCAATACCTAAACCAAGAAGTATCTAAAACTGCAGTCAAAACATTTCCTATAAACTTATCTTCCAGACTCTAGCTCTCTGAGTCTGCTTGATTTCCTTAATTCATATCAGAGAGTTCATGTAATATTTGTCCTTCAATATCTGGCTTGCTTCACTCAATATAAGATCCTTAGGATATTAAGGGAGAAGAAGGTTGTAAGCCAATGCCCAAATGGGAAAAGTCTACGATAAGGTGGAATTGAGTAGTTCTTCAGTGAAGGTATATGACAAGAGTGTAATGGTATTACTGGGTTGCGTGGTATAAGTTTGACAGGGGAATAAGGTGGAGAGGGTGGGTTGTCCATGGAACTGGGAGGAGGGTTTGGGGAGCAGGCAGGTGAACACTGGGTATTGGTGGGTATGTGGTTAAAACTACAATTTTGGGAAGGCTCTTTTGCCAATATGACAAGGAAGTGTTACTGGCATAGGGTGTTAGATGGGAGTCATTCAGGAGAGGGTGCATCTGAGACAGCATTCTAGAGAATGTGCAAGTGACCATTTTGTCATAGTGTGTTGTATCAGTGGGTGGAGACAAACACAATGAATGGGAAGGAGTTGGACTCCCATCATGGGTAGGTCTGATATGTTCTCAAGCAGAGGGGTGGGTGTCTCTCAAGAGCACGGGCAGTTTCTAATAAGGGAGGAAAGATCAGTGTGTCAAGCCCTCAGTGTTGTTGCAAGTAACTATGAATCTTGCTCTTCCAGGAGTGAAGCCTGGTGGTCACTGTAGTCCCTGCATGAGGTAGGAAGGAAGAGAATAGATGGAAAAGGGGGTATTCAGGGGGCAATGGAAGTGTTCTGCATGATCTTGCAATGCTAGATACAGGCCATGTTAAATCTCAGCAAAAATTTATAAAAGTATATGGTATAAAATGTAAACCATAATGTAAACCACTGACCATGGTTAGTAGTTATGTTTCAATTTTTGTACATCAGTTATAACAAATATATCATCCACACATAAAAAGATTATTAATATGGGAAGGGAGAGAAGGGGGAGAATGTTGGGTATATGGGAGTCCCGTATATTCTGTATGTGACTTCATTGTAACCTAAAATTTCTTTGAAGACAAAACAAAAAAAAAGTAAGAACCTGGGGAAGAAATGGAAGAAAATGCACTGTGCATACAGGACAATGGAAACTAAAATGATAAAAGGCAAAACACCAAAGACAATCTTTTAAAAATATTTTTCATTATTTCTAATATAATAATTTTTGTTATTTTAATTCAGTTTTAGTTTTTCTAAATTATTATGTATTTTATTTCTCATGTTTAAAGATATCATTATTATTTCATTTTCCTATTAATTGGATTTGGTAATATTCCTAGATTCATTTTTTAAGAAGTTTTGGACCTCAGAAGGGTTAAAACTGTGGCAGGGGAGGATTATTGGTGTGGGGTGTCAGTGATGGGGAATACATGAGAGGATGTTCATCTGGGCATACATATAAAGTATATAAATGTGTTTAAATGTTCACGGGACATTGTCACAGTGGGTAGAGATTCACACAATAGCCAAAAGAATATTCAATCTCCATCCTGTGGAGCACTGCCACATTCTCTAATGGAACAGCAACAATCTCACAAGTACAGGGGCAATGACTAGTGAAGACGGATGTTCCATTGATGGGCCCTTGATATTGATGACTATGCTTATGAGCCTTTGCTCTTGAAATTGCAACTTAGCCTAGTGTTGTACCTCCTGAAAGCCTCCATTTTGCTCAAACGTGGCCTCTCTCTAAGCCAAACTCAGCAAGTGAGGGACATGACTGCCAGGGATGAGACTCCGGGGCACTGAGGGATTACTATCAAGCACCAGCTGGTGATACAAAAAAGACCTTGAATAAAAGGGGGAAAAGGTAAAGACAAATGGGTATATATGGCTAAGAGACTTCAAAGTGAGTCAAGAGGTCATCAGAGAGATAATGCTTATGCATGTCTCAGTGGGATCTCATAGATAGCCAAAGTAGATACTACCCCAAATAGTGGGGCTCCTGAGGGATCCAGAGGCACCCAGGTCCTACAGGCATGGCAGAGAGCTTCAGAGATTGGTGCCTTGCCAGTAGGCCCTAGTTTGGAGTTTGTGCTCCCAAGTGTGACAGAGTTAGACTCAGATGTGACTTCTCTACACATACCTCTTCTGTCCCTTCTATGAACCGATCTATAGTTGGTGCTGGAGTTGATAGGTGTACACCAAAGAGACATGAATCTTAGGGCTGTCCATGTGCCAGCTGGGCCCTGAGCATCATCAGAGTTGCAACACCTACTCTGCAGTTCATTGGACTCACCCAGGACAACTAACAAGGAGGTGAGGATGAAAAAGCACCATACCAAGGAATCGAGAGAGTCAACAACTGCAAGCAAGAGATTCTCATCCATCAGCCATATGGGATTGAAAGCCCCTCTCAATTAGAGGTGGATTGGCCATCACCATCCCAGAATCCTCAAGATTGTGGAATAAAATATGAACTAGATGGGACTTACTGATATTCTACTATAGACTTACTGTGAGTTTAGCAATGGAAGAAATTATATCATTGATGTGGAGACAATGACCCCTGGAGGTACTGAAGGCAGGGAGAGGGAAAAAGAGGTGTAATATGGGGGCACTTTCAGGACTTGGAACTGTCCTGAATGACATTGTTATGATAGATACAAACCATTATATATCCTGCCATAACCTTCAGAATTGAGTGGGATAGACTGTAAACTACACTGTAAATTATAATCCATTCTTAGTGCCAATGCCCCAAAATGTGTTCATGAATTGCAATGAATGTACCACACTAATGAAAGATTTTGTTAATTTGGGGATAAATGGGAGATGAGGGGAGTGGAGTATATGGGAATCCCTTATTTTTTTATGTAACATTTTATTTAATCTAAGTATCTTTTAGAAAATATATAAAATATTAAAAAATTATAATAAAAAACAAAAGAGAAAGAGAAAAAAAACAAAAACATTTCCTTCCATCTGGCCAGTTAAGTCTAACCTCCTTCTCAATATGAAGCAGAGCATGCATCACCATCCTAAAATCCTCAAGTTTGAGGAATGTCCAAAATAAGGGAGAAATGTAATTACAGATAGACACATACAAACCCTTATCAAAACTTCCTCAATATCTACATAATCCCAAGGCCATTGCCTGCCTAACCACAATAGTTAAATAAGTAATATCTCAAGGACTATATATTTTCTGAACTACTACTTGTAATACTTACATTTTACCTGTAAATAAACCTAATAGTCATTGAAAGCAATTTGTTCAAGATTTAAGAGCCATTAACAAATGAGTTATCTATCACTTTTCATGTATTTCCAACCCTGTTATCCCAGGATCCTCCAAATCTAAATGGTTTACTGTTATAAATCCATGTCCTGCTTTTTCAGATTTCCAATCGAGCCAGTGAGTCATCATCTATTTGTATTCAAGTGTAATAATCAGCAATACACTAGGATAGTTAAGCCTCAAGGCTTTACAGAGGCATCATCATACTTCTCTCAAGTGTTACATCAAGACTTGAGAATCCTACAATTTTCTAATTGCTTGACTTTATGAAAATATTTGGACAACTTATTTTTCTATTCTTCTACTAAAGAGAATTCCTTAAGAATAATCTATTTACTCCAAGAGTTAGCTCAAAAGGGGCGTAAAATCTCTAAGGAAAAATTACAACTTATTCAAGAGATAGTCCACTACTAGGGTCATGATTTAAATATTGGAGAATTTCACATGTCACCAAAAAAAAAAAAATACTGACCCACAATTCCGTAAGCCCGAACAAAAACAAAATTTAAGGGATGCCTTGGACTGGCCAGTTATTGTAGACCCCGAGTTTCAATTTTTCTTTATTGGCATCACCTCTTTATAAAGCAAATAAAGCCAATTCACATGAAGATTTACCTTAAGAGGATTTTCACTGCAAGACACTTAAACAACTTGAAATGGCATAATTAGGTCCTTTCACCTTGGGGCAAGCAAATTATTCAAAGCCATTTATTCTATTCATTCATGAAAAAAATGGGAAGGTTCTTGGTTAACACAATAACATGGGAGAAAACTAAGACCTATTGCCTATTTGAGCTTGAAATTCGATGCTGTGGCTGGAGTCTACCCTGCCAGTTTAAAAGCAGTAGCAGTAGATGCCAAAATAGTTGAAGTATCTGCAGAAATAACAATAGGCAATGCTGTGTATTTATAAATCCATTCGGCTGCCCAAAGCTTCTTAAGCTCTGAATTTACTCAGTAGCTATTCTCTAGTCAGTTGACTTCCTATGAAATCTATTTACTCTCATCATCCAATTTTATTCTAAAAGGATGCAATGACCTTAACCCTGCTACCTTAATGCCTTTGCTTGAAAAAGATCCTCATAACTATGATCTAACTACATTTCAATTAATGACTCCAACCTGACATACAAGAAATACCATGGCATAGCCCTGACCTTATTTCATTGCTGAAGGATCCTACATCTGAAGAATTAAGAGAAAATTTCATGTTGTATATATAGTCACAAAGTAATTTGGAATGATTGAATAAGGTAACAATAAGCAGAACTATACACTATTACTAGAGCTTGTATGTAGTCATCTTAAGAAACAGTTAATATTTATACAGACAGCCAATATGCTTTTGAAGTTGTTCGTGATTTTGGAATGCTTCAGAAACAGAAGGGGCTTCCATACCTCAAATGAATCTATTATAAAGAATAGACAACTACTCAGTGACTTCCTACCATCTTACTTCCTCATTCTGTCCCTATTACTGAAATTGAAGATCATACCAAAAGAACAATATCAGACTACCAAGGAAATGCTCTAGCATATTTCCATTCCAAGACATTTGCAACCAAACCACCTTCAGGTGACCTTACTCAATTTTTTCTTTTGAGTATGTTAATCCACAATTTTAATCAATATGCTATGAGCACATGAGGGTAAAACAAGAAAAGCTGCTTATAGCTGAAAAACAGACATGGATAGATGAAAGATGTGTTTTTATTTCCAATAAAATAACTATATTTCCAATAAAAAGATAACCATTTTTTAAATAAAATATGTTTCTTCTAACTTTTGAGTAGAGTAATTTCAATATAACTTCTCAGTAACAGGGGAAGAAAAG